>JAIPRL010009675.1:0-17099 GCA_025469235.1 Pemphigus obesinymphae
AAAAATAATTGGTGAGCGTGAGCGAGTAAAAGTGAAAACAGCGCATTTGGGGATATTCATAGAGAGGCCAAGAGACTCACCCCAAGCAGCCAATCGGAGAAGATCATCTTGCAAGAGGTGGCAGTCAATGATTGAATTAATCTGCAGGTATAACTTCATATCGTCAGCAAAAATTAAGAGTTTAGCGTTGTGGAGTATCGAAGAGGCAGAATTTATGAATAGGGAAAACAACAGAGGTGATAATAAGGCACCCTGGGGATTTATTAAAATTACATTTATTGTATGACGGATTAAAATAAATAAATATTATTTCCTAATTTTTCATTATTAAATTTATTTCAAAATGTCTTATCATTGCTTTGAGAAAATGGAAAAAGTTAATGATAGGGGGTACGTAAAGCATTGGTAAAATATCAAGTATTACGTGAATGAAAAAAGGTTGAGAAATGCTGATATAGACAATGTCTCTACTCCATATTGAGCTCCAATCTACACAAAACTTATTATAACTGTTTTCTTAGTGTCCAAACCTACTGTTTTTGTGGTAAAAATGTTCCTATTTTTGTTTTTTATTTAGTCCACGCTATTCTACTTTTTTTGTCTTTATGGTTTTTTTCCGTCACTCGTGATTTTCATTCCCAGATAAATAAAATTTTGAAATTTCCAACTTTATGCCATCTAAAATTATTAATGATTTTTAATATTATTTATATAATTAAAATGACCTACTTTTATTTTAGGTGTATTATAATTTTCGATTGTTAAAAACTAAAACTAACCATATTTTGTTTATTAAAATAACTTCAAAATTGAAAATTGCTATAAATATTCCAAAATTTGGAAACAATTTTTGAAAAATTGTTGGTTTGTTATGTACTTATATACATTTTTATGTATATTTCAAGCCATTAGCCTTATTATTTACGGACTTCCAAAAAAATAACTGTTTATACCGTTATTATGTAAATGTTCTGATGTTTTTCGTTACGTGTTAAAAAAGCATTAGGAAAATCGAAAAATAACCTCTCTAAAGTATGAACAACAAGATGCAATTTACTACTGAAACATTTTGAAGCATATAAATATTTAAGCACTCCTTCTAATATACTTTTTGGTGCAGGTATAAAAATAAATATTAAAACACATCGTTGTAAAACCAATACATTCCTCACTTCGCTCAGATTCTAATAAAAACATATTTTGATTAGTAGGTAATGTATAATTACAAATATTTCTTCATTAATATATGTTGCAATATTATATCAGCTCATATCTATTAAATGTTATTATGCAATAATATGTATTTAAAATGATAATATTTATTTAAAAAAAAAAAAAACTTTTAAAATTGGAAATTGAATTGGAATTTTAAATGTAATATAATTGAATAATGCCAGTATAATATTCACTCACTTTAAGAATGTACCAGTTAATCTATTAACAGTTTAATAAAAAATTAATTATTTAATCTAAATTATGTATCGACGGGAACAAATTGAATCCAAAATTCAGATAAAACGGATTGAATCCGGAATCTGAATTATATTTTTTTTGATAATTTGAATTACTAATTGGTTAAATGAATGCTTAGTATTAGTTTATATGCATATATTATAATAGAGTACCTATTGTTTATATTTATGTAGGTATATGAATTCTCACTATAAGTACTAATAGGTTAAATTACAAACTTTTATTGGCGTTTACCAATTTATAATATGTCTATTGACAATTTTCTGTCTCGTGTATTTCTATAATGTCATTTGAAAATTAATATAATTCCTGGTATTAATAATATTTATAAAAATTCCAAAATACTAAAAACATATAAATTATAATATATTTATTTAATTATTGTAACTTAAACCAGAAATTAAAATGGTATTATAACAAACTTAAATTCGTTATTATTAATATTAATTATTAATAAATAAATATATTATTATTATTAATTTCAGCACTATTACATATGAACAAAGTGATGAAATAAAACATGACCTCGGGGAACATAATACTGTTTTTAAACCTGTACGTGGCGATGAACCGACATTATCATCAGCAGAAATTCCAACTTTTTCTTCTAATGAGAAGAGCTATGAATCACAAGAAGATAAAATTGCAATTATATTGGCTGAAGGATTAAAAGAGAGAAATGAAATGTTATATAATTGTTTACAAAAACAAATCGAAATACTCGACAATACTTCATTTACGGTCACAATACAAAATGATAAAAAGTGAGTTGTATTTAAAATAGTAACAACATCTCCGTGCTAAAACTGCATACTCTATGGGTAAATAAAGTTATTAGAATTTGTTTTTGAATTAAAAATGTAGTAAAATATTAAAAATTAATGATAAAAATATTTTAGTGATCTACAATCACTAAAATAATTTCCTACTTAGGCAAAAATGTTCAACATAATTTCTTTACCAATAAACTGAAAATCTTATTTATTTAAAAATTTATTATTAAATTTAAAATATATCCTAAATATATTATAATATACATTTTTGATCGTTCAACAAATTTTTACAGTGATTTAATAATAATATTATATTCAATGTAGAATCATTTTTATCTATGTTTGGAAAACATAAATAACCTTTTTAAAAAATTTCGAATTGTACGAAATGTATGCATTTTATATTTATTGATATTAATGTATTATGTTAAAAGCCTCATATTATAATGATAATGAGTTTAAAAAAGAATGATGGAAATTGGCATATGATAATACTACAATTCAATTGCTTAAATTTTTAAATATGATATAATCAGTGTTTAGAAAAATCAACGTTCAATGTTCAATAATTTTAAACAACTCGTAAACATCACTTAATTTTTACTTGGAATTTGTACGACAGTCACATTTTAACGAAATTTAAATGAGTTTTAGGCCGTTAAAATTGAATTTAAACATAAATATTTTGATTTAAATCGTTTTTACATATGTGTAATTATAAAAATATAATAAGTATTCAGGATTCAAATTCCGAAAGCCTACTTCGATAATCTAACATCGCAGTTTCCGTGTAATAATTTGTTAAATATCTTTAATTATTAATTAATAAAAATGAACGACGAGATAAATATTTTATAGAACGTAAACGTAAATATGTGCATATCACTGACCCCATTTTTTAATTTTAGGATTCTGATAGTGCACATTCACAGTTTGTAAATTGTTTAAATTTATTTGGTATTTTTTAGAATTTTTGACACTCCTACCCTCCTGTACAAATAAATGAGAATTAGAAGAGATATAAACGTTGCGTACCAAGTACTCGCTATAAAAAAAATAGGTAGATACCTGCATATACTTGTATTATAAAAAAACTATTTAACTAATTTCTTTGAGATCTAAATTAAAATAATGTATAAAAATATGTCCACATTTTAGATTTATAATTTTTTACTTTATTTATTTATCTATATTTAATTTATTAAACGTTCCGAATATCAAACCTTACACTACCTAAAAACTTGTGTCTTACGAACTAAAAGATGTTACATGCACAACTTTTAAGGGGTTTTGTATAGGAAATTTTAAGGAAAAATCCATTAATTTAAAAATAGTCTTATGCCAACGTCATTTTTTATTGTTATATAATCGTGGTATTTGTTAAATATCATATAAAAATATTTGTCAATCATAAGTTTTTGGGATCTATGAGGTGTAGAAATGTCAAACAAATTCTGAGAACTCTAAAAAATTACAAACTTAAAATGTACACTACTGAAATCCCATAAATCAAAAGGAGGAGTGGTGATATATACGTAACGTAAATGTATTATTTTTAAATTCATGTGAATATGAACCCGTTCGTTTTTACGCATTTAACGTGGACGTGAACGAATTCAATTTTCAAGTGAACGTTTCGAATACTGAATATGATTATAAATGCAATAGTTACATCAGTTTCACACTAGTATTGAATAATTTAATTATTATCCATGTACTAATACGTAATACACTTATACAGTACAAATACAATCAAGTACATTAAATTGAGAAATAATTATTAATTTATATAATTGAAAATTTTGTTCTTTCATAAGACTGTAAGTACCAATATTTCTTGTGGTACCTATTTAAAATGTAATTAAAAAAATTATTGAATAGTCTTGAAATAATTTATAAAAATTGTAGTTTGTCAATATATCAGATTACTAATTATACAATATTCTCACAAATAATAACGATTTTGTCTTTTACCTTGTGATTTTCAATTTTCAACTACTACCTATATAAATATTAATTAATTATATGACATTTACGATATTTTGCTAATCGTTCGACCTAATAATTTTCAGCCAGATTACTTTCACTTTATTGTAACTATTAATACATTAATTTTACAGCACCACTCCAAATGTTCAAAATAGTGAAATAAAAGATGAACTTGCAAGGGAACTACACGTCAATGATGAGTGTGATCGCAATGTTTGTGACGATGAACTCACATCAACCCAACTATCACTGGATAATAAGTCTTGCTATTTAGCTGAGAAACTTGCTCATTCTAAAGAGAGAAATACAATCTTATATAATCTGCTTAAACAAATTGAAATTCTGAACTGCAAATCAGAAACAACTAAATCGTTGGATTTATTTTTTAAAAGCGTATCTATAGATATTCAAGATTTTTGTCCTCGTGCTATCGATGAAGTAAAACCTAAAATTTTAAAATGTGTTTCCGAAGTCAGAGAAATATATTCCAACTTGGATACATCATCAGACACCATACCTAGTAATTCTGCTGAAAAATGTACACGACTGGATGAAGAAAATACAATCCTGTGTAAATTGCAAAAACGAATCGAAATTATCCACAATAAATTAGAAACCACTAGATCGATGGACTTGTTTTTCAAGAGCGTGTCTGCGGATATGGACGATTTCTGTATTCGTGCCGTCGATGAAGTCAAACTCAAAATTTTGAAATGTGTATCCGAAGTCAAAGGAATTTATTCTAACCTTAATATTAATTGTTCGCCGACCCATTCAGACAGTAACTCAATACCTAACTGTTTATCTTCACACACACCACCTGTAGCAGAAGTCATCAACACTGCGCTAGCACCGGATCCTGTGGGTCAATATATAACATATTATAACGTACCTTTATATTGTAATGAACAATCTAATTTTACCCAAACATATTTTTAAATAGAAGTTTTGTATTGTTGTAGTAGATTGCAATATCAAAAATGGAAGTGTTTGTTGTTTTCTCGTGTAAATTATATTATTATATTATGAATTTTACATAAAAATGTTGCATATCTTATGTACAAATTGTTTCAAAAACGAAAACAAGTTTAAACAGATTTGATAAATATGCCTAAATGAATTAATAAATAAAATATTCACAATTTTTAATATATTGAATTAATTAATATTTTTACACAATACATATTATGTTATGTTAAAATAATTTATAAATTAGTTTAAACCATTATCATTTATTATTAAATTATTAGGTAGTATAAATTTTGGTGTGTAAAATATTGATATACTCGTATACTGTATATTGTATATTATAGTAAGTGTATGTGTGTTCAATGTTAAATGTATCCTTGAAATGACGTTTTCTATAAGTTTTTTGAATAATAAAAATTTTCAAAATACATTTTAAAACTAATCTAAAAATAGTCTCATATCTATACCATTTTTTATTGATATGCGTAATCACGATGTTTATTCAAAAACTACTTGTGGCTTTCTGATCTCAGTTTGATCAAAAATTATCATAAAAAGAAATAATTACACTAAGTAAAATATGGGAATGTAAACTAATACTAAACATAAAATTTTGTTGAATAAATATAAATTTAATTATTTTAACTAAAAAAAACTCTATGTTCGTTCATGATAAATATTCTCATCAATCATATTCTGTTTACATTTTGAATCTATAATAACAAGAAAAGAAGTTGAATTTGGAAAGTAAGAACGTGTTTTAATGCCGTTAAAATGCATTTATAGCGTCCTCTTGAGTACTTAATATTAAGTTAAAAGTTTATAATATTATAATATAATATAAAACATATTATGTTGTTTGATAATTGATTTCATATTCATAACATTTTAAACTGTTAATAATTATAATTATTACTTACATATGCAAATTATTTTAATGCTTACGTTACTATCTTCTACTATTGTCTATGATATCTACTATAATATTGTCAAAATAAATTATTTAAAAATATTACTGAGAAAAAAAGTTCGTGTTAAATAATAGAATAATTGTTCGTTATTCAATTATCGATATTATAGAATTATACTATAATATAATGTAAAATTATTTTATTTTGTACTTTATTACTTCTAATTTTCTGGGTGTATTATTGATATTACATTTTATTCGTGTGAAATTGAATGTTTTTGAATTAATCATAAAATAAAATTGAATTGTAATCATTATAAAATTTAAAATTTGTTGAAATTATCTAAGTACCTATCTATAACCAAACAAATTATACAGGAAATTCTTTCATTTAAAAATAAAAACTTTTTTTTCCAATTATTATTCAAACATTATATATCTTTAAGTACCTATATAATATGATGTAATTTGTGAACACACTATTTTTGAAGAGTTTTGTAATAAACAAAATATTAATATATATATTATGTATATATTATTTTGTGTTTCTCAAATAAACAACGGTACATAATTGAATAATAAAATAAGTGTTAACTATTTATAATATGCCTATCTACTTATTGAGATGGCAAAGAAATTATTATGACTGATTAGGTCCATTTTGGGATTCTACAAGAAAAATATTTATAAGGTATGTATAAAATTAAAAATCGTTAGATAAATTATTTTACCATGTTTGTACATTATATTAATCAAATTTTCTAGTGGTCAATGTGTTTTTAACACACATTTTTATTATTTAAACCATATTTAAATTAACTTTAATATCAATAATATAATAAGCAAAACAATTTTTACACACAAACTTTTATCGCTTACAAATTATTTTCTGAGATTGAAAATTCGTATTCCATGTCATTTTTCAGGTAGTTGTAAACTTCCCAAGTAATATTAATTTGCCTACTCACATATTTCAAGTCCATTAATATAGTATATACAAGTACAATATGATGATTGAAAGGCTAATGGGCGTAAACGACAACATATATATCAGATTTTTTGTTACGTTCGCCTGCATCAAAAGTGCGCACTCTTGTATCTCTATGTTATTTTCATGATTATAATCAAGGGTGTAAACATCATATTTAATAAGCTAATTATTAAGTATTGACTAACTATATTATTAGGTAAAGTATAAATTGGGACTTAAGCATCAATACTAGGGTGTACACAACATAATTTCGGAAGTATCCAACATCCTATGTTACTTAGACTTTTATTAGAATAATTACGGTTTTCGAGCCTAATGTATACAATTAATTTATTGTAATTTAATTTGGTATTATACTAGATAATATTATAGTTAAGAAACAATAAATTATAGCCGATATCTCTGTTATTATTAATCTTTAATATATTTATTATTAATATTTTTTTTATTATCTACACCTAATATGATCATAGAATATCCATAATAATAGTAAATTTAAATTTAATAACAATTAGGTAGGTACATAATTTAAGTTTAATTTTAAAATATTTTTAATGATAAATGGATTATTGTTTTCGATATAATAGCAAAATATAAACTAAGTTAGAGTTATAGGTAAGTACAATGGATTGATAATTTAAATTTACAGACTACGTTTTTGTGTAAGTAATACTAAGTATTATCGAGTGGCGTTTTCTTTGAGTGCGTAAGCTGCGTCTGCCTTACAAGATCTACGTGTATAATAAATATTTTAATTACATAATATGTAATTAAATAGACATATTATATATTATATAATAATAAATCTGCATTTTAACGATAAAAAGTCAACACTCACTTTGAATGTTGGGTAGGATAATGATGACGGATATATCATAATGATAAATCATTTCATTCGAAGAAAAAAATGATTCAGACTATAGCTTCGATGAATATACTTGACAATTACTGTAGATTATACTAATAATTTGATAATATTATATAAAACAAAAAACAAATAAAGTTGAAAAAAATGTAAAAAATTATTAGAATAAGAAGGTTTCAAGATTCTGAACGGAGCACCCCATGCATGAAAACAACATCGGCCTCCACTAGATTACAAAACACAGTTGAAAAATTTTAAACCAACGTGATAAAATCGTTAAATTTATATTTGATATAACTTTAAAACCAAGTCCGATAGCCAAATTTTGATTTCACCATTACTTTTAGAATAATAAAATGCGAAAAATTGAATTCTCCTGTAAAGTAGAAAATTTATACCTATTTTAAATTAAATGTCTCAAAATTTAAATTTAATATTAGTGGTCCAAAAATAGGTTAACATTTTCAACATTTTTTTGCTTTTATAACGTACGTTTTCGGTGAAAATTTTTAATTTATAGATCTATTATTTCCCCAAAATGTTAACACATATCATACCAAAATAAAACATATTATTTTACAATACACAATATTATATTACTATACTATATTCAAAATACAATACTATATTCGAAAAAAATAAATGGCTATTAAAAATATTATACCAAATGATTTTTAAATTAATAATTTAGGTCTTAAAACCTTTAAATTCAGACTATTATGAATTAAATGACACAAAATTGATAATTGATATAAATAGTCTAAAAGTAAGTAAAACATTTCAAAATTTTTTTGTATTAATATTTTACGTAATGCTTGTACGTTTGTGATGAAAATTTCATGCCACTATCATCAATATTTTTGAAATTCTGAAGAATTTTACCACAATCGTGTTTACCGATTTTTATGCTAATTTTTGATAGTTTTTTTTTATGCGTTTATTGAAAAAATTTTTTAAAAAAAATCGAAAAATGACTTCTTTTAAGTATCAAATAGATGCATTTTGCTATCATAAAATAGTGCTACTTTTAATAATCGGAGCATTTCTTCTTATAGAATTTTTAAGTACAGACATAAAAAAAAATAATAATAAAATTTTTAAAAATACATCAGGGTAAAACCAATAAGTATTTTTATTATTATATAATAATAAATTATTATCTGACTTCACTCAGAATCTAAAAACAACGTACGTTTATTAACATAATATATAAATAATATTAAATATAAATCCATTTATTATTAATTTATTATGGAACACGAATATATTGAACCAACAATACAAACACGACCAGTATTTTCCTCGAAACTCGACGGCGATGTATTTACATATTATAGAACGTTAAATATTTTGTCAATGACTTAATGCTACTTTTATTTTAGTATTTTAGTATTTCATCGTCATTCCACCGGGTAACTTCATTGTAGTGAAAATATCTGACCAACTTTTGAAACTTACGAAACAAACAATTGAAACAACGACTCCGCGGGATATGGATAATCCGATGTATATAAATTGTTTTGCGTGTTTAGAATTTTAAAATAGAGAATATTTTACCAAAATTGATAAATCACTATAAAAAAAAGTTATTTGTATAAATTTGACTATGAATTCAATACAACCCAATAATTGCTCATTTTCCATATTATTTTCCGCGTTCGTTCATACACAATTATAATTTATTATATTTAAGAATGTAGTAAAATTAATCTATGATTAAAGAATTTTATTATATTGCACTATAAAAAAAATTACAATTAAATAATATTATTTTATTTATGTTGATATCCATAGAAATAAAAAGGTGCACTTCGCTCGTCGGGTGTCAGTAAAGGTGGAAGCACTTCGTTTATTGGACAGGAAACTCTTAGTGAATGTGTTGCATTTGAGTGGAGCTTCAGTGGTAATATATATAAATCTCAATTTGACGAAATCGTATTTTGGCCATTTTGACGTCATTTTTCGGTAGTTTTTCCTACCATGTTTATCGAAAATGACCAAAAATCTAAAAAATAACCTATCTAAAATACAAACTAAATGAAATTTGCTACCCCAAAATGGGATCACATGTACAAATTGATTCATGTCTTCTGGTCAAAAAGTTGTACACAGAAAATAAAAATAAACATCATTTTAAAACCACTAGCTTCCTCACTCCAGCCAGAATCTAAAAAAGCCATGGGGGATATGATATCCTTACCCCCTTCTCCCGCAAATACGCCCCTGTTGCAAATATTTCTGCTACCCGTTTCTGACTTTATGCACATAATATAAGGTAGTACAATAAACATATGATAAGTATAATGTTTATTTCTGTGGCAAACTATAGTTTATTACAGAACTCAGAGGTATATTATGTTTTACTGAATTTACCTGTTATACCAATTACTGATTTCAGAACATATTATGATAACACCGTATATTACATATTTTATGCATATTTTTTCTTATGTAAAAAGGGGTGGGTGAATTTCTATCATACGTTTAAGCCCTATAATTCCAAGTCAGGAAACGTCATTATTATTATCCCATAATCATGACTATGCAATGCAACTTTACAGGAATTCTCTTTTAAGTGGCATTTAAAATAATATCCATGCATACCTCCAATCTTTAAATTATAAATTTAAATATAGTATTAAAATTGTAGATTAAGTTTAATAAATAATATAATATATGCCCTAAATTAGAATGAATAAAATTGCACGTAAAAACAATATATACCTAGCACCCAAAATTAATTTAACACATAATAATTAATTTAAAAAAATATAAAACATTTATTAGGATTTTTCTTGCTAAATTAAAAAAAAATTATTTGAACATCTTTTATGAACCTGGTAAATTAAAAATTATGAAAAGAACGTTTTTGGCTCTCTTCAACAGTTCATAATATATCACTTATGCCCTTTTGCCTTTCAACCGTCAATGTAAAACTGTCGAAAAAAATTTTAAAAATACAAAGTAATATTTTATTATTATATAGGTGATTCAAGTATTAAATTAGCACCTAGGGGAAAGAATGGTCGGTCATGTACTGATATTTTCTAATAAAAAGGATGGGGAGAACTCAGAACCATGTTAACGTCAGAGAATGTATAATGTAATTTAACTAAGAAATATTCATTTTTATAGGAATAACAAAGTGATGAAAAAATATATTATTTTAATTAAAGAGAAAATTGTAAGAATTCCAAGAATGTACTAGTATAATGTTTTAATGGCGCCCAAATCAAAAACTTTTAATTTCGGAAAAACTGTATGTATTAAATAAAATACTAAAAAAACCTCACATACAATAATACTATATTATGGAATGGATTCGAGATACTACTTAATAAATAATTATATTATAAATGTCGATAATTTATAAAACTCTGTATAAACAATAAATATAAATGTAGGTACTAGGTATCAAAACTCAAAGAATAAATTAGTTAAAACAACTATTGCCCATAATCCAATTATATGCAATATACGTACACAAAATATAAAACGTTTAGTTAATGAAACTATACTCAATGTTAATAACACAACCCAAATACTTATAAAATGAACTTTGTTAATTTTGAGATCCATACAAAAGTTATGGTTTGTTGACTAAAATTGTATTTTATAATTAATTATTTCTTAATAGCTATTATGTTGAAATAACTCAAATCACAAATTTTAAGTCGTTACTTTATTATTTCTTTACTGTGATTTATATTTTTTTGTTTCTCACATACATTGAATTACTGTTTTTTTTTTTTTATATTCAATGAATATCATAAATAACCTAATGACAATATTGTACATTGGAAAAGTTTTATCGTAAACAAAATAAATACGGGTTTCCGCAATAATAATATCTTCTCGGATGTTCGATGTTCTATAAATGACGAGCATTGGTTGATCACAATTTATTGCACTAACGTGAAATAGTTTGTTCGTCCTAAGACGTTCCACGTCTATTAATGTATAATTATTTTGTATGATTAAAACTCAAAAGTTAAAACGAATGTTATTTAGTTTATTTTTATTTAGAACCGAATGCTTAATGTAACCAAACTCTAACAGATTCAAACATAAAATTTCATAGCTAGTGGTAAAATTACACCTAGATGTTTTGATGTTTCAGTGTTTATGTCTGTATAATATATATTTTTTTAATTAATAATAACATTGGTCCAAACTTATTATTATTATCAATAAGTTAAAGTTTTAACCGTAAAGTTATTTTTATTTGTTTTGCAACTATCGAGCTGCCGCCGAACTCTATTTTGTGAAATTGTTAGGTCTATATCAGAGATATATCATAGTTGTATCAGGTACTTATTCTTTACTGGATCGATTTCAACTCGAAAGAGTTCATCGGAACTCCTTAATTTTGCTTCTCATAAATTGCTAGTCAAACATACATAATCCCACAGTGAATTACTCTATTGTCCAAAATTGTTTTAATCTCTAGTAGATGGATGTGTAAAAGTTAATCTAAATTTTTCATTTAAATTATTGTTGGATAAAATTTACGATACTGATTTATTTACAAATTTTTTCAATTCACCTACCGTTATATAATAACTTATGGTAAAAGTCATCTGTTTCATCATGTGTAATGTAAATATAGATTCAACTTATTCTTCTTAAGTTTTAAGCTAAATTAAAATTAAACTAAAAAAAATCTAATTATTTATCATTTATATATAATTTAACGTATTAGTTTAACTATATCTAAGTTATATATTATTTTTTATTAATTTACGGTGTATTCATATTATCATCTTCTCTGTACTTGGTCTAAGTCCCGTAATTAATTCAAATAAATAAAATACAAATAGGGAGGAAATCGTACGTAATGTTTTACCATTTGTACACTTATACATATAATGGATATCATGGAATTAATTTGGTTGTTTATGCCGAAAAAGCCACAAGAAAAAATATCCAAGACTGTAGGAAAATAATTAGGCCTGAATTCAAATAAGCCAAGAATTACTATCACTGATATATGTATTTTTCTATATAATTTCATTCATGTATCTATAATTTCAAAGTCGTTTTAATAAATTAGATAATCTAGTTTTTATACAATTGTAAATTTATATGTTAATACCACCTAAAGTCGAACTGGCCCCTGGCCTAGTTATGGGTCCTCAGGAGCTCTTGCCTATATTTAAATAATAATAATTGTTATTGATAAATCTATATATATATTTTTTTTTCTTCTTCAGGCCAGATTCCAATTTATTAAATGGTTCACTATTATTATTTCCTATTCTATTTTGAAATTTCTGCAACTTTCACCATAATGCTGAGTTGGAGTTATTATTTTTAATTTTAATGATATATTATCAACAATTCAGATTTTACTGTTTACCATCCTCTCCAATATTTTCTAAATTTGACTCATTCTAAAATGGTATTTCGGTTTGTAGCTTATTTTTTGAGTTAAGCCTTGAAACTTTTACTTGGGATTAATAACTTTGTTTGGCAACTACCATGGTCAAATGTTTGAATAATTGATCTATTTGTGTAGGCCCATTAAATTTTTCCGTCATATATGCACTACGATTTTGTGTTTTATATTATTTTATAATACTCGGATAAATTCAATATTTATTTATTTTTAACAATATATTACGTTTTTTGTCGCATAGATTCAACACAGATTAATAATAATTGATTATATTACACACACTATATAATAGATATACTATTTATTTTACTACTGAAATATATATTGATCATCTAAATTATGAATTTTCTACAAAACTTACAATTAATTTTTATGCCTATATTGCTATTTTCCGTACTTTTTTATATAGATAATTATATTTTAGATAAAGTTAAAAAACATTTTAACGCCATATTCTTTTATTAGAAAAATTCATAATAACATTACTTATAAATTATAACTATTACTTATAAGTTATAACTAGGGTTTGAGACTTAAAACACTTGCTTAATTTTTTTTTTGATTAAATAAAGCTGATTCCTATGACAATTTTAGACATGTTACAACAATTTCAAATATGATATTCAAAAAGGCTTATATTTGCTTATTTCGATAGGTTTCTTTGAAAAATTATTTATACCAGTTTTTATAATTTTTTGGTTTTTTTATTTTGTGACAACGCAGGCCTTTGACGAAAACCCAGATGTTTTTCTCAGGGTATTTTTGCGATAGAACTAAAACTAAAAATAATTTCACTTTTTATTCTATTACCTAGTCATAACTAGTAAGGCCTCATTAATACGTGGTAAAATTATTTTGCCACCACGAGGTTCGTGGTGAATTTATACTGATATAGATTAGATATGACACCGTGATTACGATTCATTGTATGAATGTGATTACGGTTGAAAAACGTGACAACTCGTATTTATTTTGTTTTGTTACCTTCTTTTTTGTGAATCGTCGCTAGCAATACAATTTCCCGGTATAAGCTGGTTTCGAAAACAATATAATTTGGCACGATACATATTGATTAGTCGATTTTCTGTCATCGCTATTCATCGTCATAATGATGTCATTTTTTTCAATTTCTAAAATTGAAAATAATAAAAAATAATTTTTGTTTTTTTAAATGTTTTAACGTTCTTATTTGAGAGGTTATCACAAACATCATTGAAGACACCATAGTTTATATACAAGGAAACATAAATCACTTTTGAAACATTTAAAATTATTAAATACTATCGTGCAGTCAATACTATTAAACCATAAATCATCAAGTATACCGGCTTTCAGCTAAACGTACACCAAAAAATGTCTGCAACAAACTAGGAAAACAAAAATACAATAAATTATGGTGTAGAACAATCACATAAATAATATAGGTACATTCAAAATACCATGAATTTGAGAGAGATCCATGACGGAGAACAGACGATCAAGTTCACAGTCTTCATACCCGTCAGTAGGTATACCGAATTTATGATAACACCTCTCCGAGAATTTAAATAACCATTTTGTGTTTTTTAGTGTAATAATAATAACAATTAATTACTTTTAAAAATTATGTTAAATATATTAATTAATTAATAAAGTTAAATAAATGCGTCGTTGTTTAGATTTTTGGTCGCCTATCTCCTGTATGCGAATTAGTCACTTTTCAAAACATTAAGCACACTTTTACATCAATGCTAATAATAATAAACGATTTAAGTGTTTATAAGTATTTACATTTTGCATTATCTTTTATGAAATATTTTTTATTAAGTGGAAAGATTTGTATTTTTTTTTTTTTATTGGCTATGGCGAATGGCCGCTGCAATGGGCCCTTTGACCAAATAGCAGACTGGGCCTTTTGGTACTCCGATACTGATACTATTTCTTAAATCTAAACACATATTACACAGTTTCACTTTATGACTTTTTAAAAGTCTTATTACAACGTATAATATTTTATTGTAATTAATTTATATCCTTTGTATAGATGCAAGTTACAATACTTATTAGCTATTATTAAATTTAAACTCGTATACTACTTATACTATTATAATATTCGCCGTAAATAATATAATTAAGTAGATATTTCATCTTGTTTACGAGCAGTGTTCGTTTGGATTGAGAATACTTTTTTCATTAAAACTTGACGTTGCTTGATACATTTTTCTAAATCAATATTAATTTTATAAATTTAAAGTCAATACTTATTATAATTTATATTGGATTTCGTTTGAATTTCACATTCATAAGCTTATCATATTTTATTTAATTTTAATATAATATTATCGATCGACGAATTCCTACAAACAATTTCAATCAGAGGTATTTATATAATTTATAAATACAAATGTTAAGCCCATTCATCGTTGTTTTAAATATTTTACAAATTAAATTAGATTTTAATTATTCAAAAGTAAATTCTTATACCTACCTAGTAAAGGCATTTTTTTGTAATAATATTTTACCTTTGTAATTCAATATTACTTTCAGTATAATGTTACATATTATGTAAATCGTATTTCAATTGTTATAGGTACTAATGATAACTTTAGTCCGGCCAGTTTCAACAAAGTACACAAACCCGCGGATTATCAGTAAATAATAATATTAATTATAATATCATATTTTGATTTTCTAATAATATAATTCCTGGATTTTACAGTGTACCGATAACTCATCAAAAATAAATGTCTTACCTACGAAGTATAATGTTGTAAATTATACGGTTATTATTCATAAATCTATTGATAATAATTTAATGTAGGTACAGAATACACTTACTAGCAGTTGACCAATATCTGCATAATTCATGATTGTTTATTTCAAGTCATGATTATTCATGATTGTAACGAATGTCTGCGATGCGATGGTGTCTAGACAACAAAACAGTGTATCAGGTACAGTAATTTTATTATTCGATCCTTAAACATTTCTCTGATTCGATCCTTGCTCGAACACGGCATTATTTTTCACCCATACTTTACTAAATCCACTACGATCAGAGTATGTGCATAGCAAATTTCTTGAGTATACTGCTATCATTCTTAAGACTTTAAGAAGATGCCATATTATCTTGCTTCCGTACTTGAAACATGCTTCGGGAGGTACACCTTTCTAAAAAAACTGAATTATTTTAGCATACAACAACCTCTATAAAAAATTAAAAATCATAAAAATTATCTAAATTTTTATATATGTGATTTTCAATAAAGTTATTTTTAGGCGAGTTAAAAAGTTTTTAAAAGTTATGAAAATAGAAAATTCTGGGAAATTCAATCTTATAAGTTTTATAAAGGTCATAAAATGCTAAAATCACTCTGCATCTCCCGAAACACGTTCTATATAATTTTTAATAATTATTCACATTATATTTAATTACTCCACAAAAATAATATGTTAGTAGTGTTTGTGTTCGTAGAACGTTTTTAACAAAATAAAACAAAAGTGATAAAAAATGTAAAAAAAAATAATTTTATTGTTCTCTAAATTATCACTCGGAAAGTGATACACAAAAATACACACGATATATATAAAGAAAAAAAGACAAACATAATAATTGACGACTTGAACTCGGACGCAAGGTATAAGACGGTGCAATGCCAGAATCACTCTGACTATTGTACCATGAAATGTCTTTGTATATCGATCGGATACAATGCCGGAATAACTCTGACTATTGCACCATTGATCGATAT
>JAIPRL010009676.1:0-17098 GCA_025469235.1 Pemphigus obesinymphae
TAATATTATAGTACCTATCTACTGGATTTAGTGATTTAATATAATTTAAATAAAATTTTTACAGTAGGTACGGAAAAGCCAGGGGGGGACATGTCCCTGTTTTGCCCCCCCTAATGGACGCCCATGCGATCTTACCTATGGAATATTATTGGATCCACCACTGGTCTAAATTTTATTTATAGAAAAGTCTAATTTTTTGATATGGTGGGAGACTAGCTTTAAGTTGACTTTTCTATTATGAAATAGCTAGGCTGACTAAAGCCAAAGTGTGATAACTATAATAGTGGGTAAACTAGACTGTGCTAGGTGTATAAAAATAATTGGTTAATTCACGCACCCAAATTACAATAGATGTTAGTATATGATAGAAAAAAAAAGGATAATTATACTCAAGGGACAGGTTCCCTCAATTATAATGTAATTATTTGAATGCAGATATCTTAAATACTACAATAATGTAAACTAGTATTGACGTTAAATATTAGAAATTCAAACGAATAAAACTCATAAATTAACTTAAATTCAAATTAATTAGTCTGTAAGCCGATAACCGGAAAACTGTTGATAATTCACGTTTGACTATTTAATGCACTTTAAAATATCTTATCTTTAATGAGACATTACCGCATAAGATCCTTAGTCGCCGACAATGCCTATAACACTATCGCATCCGTTACCGCGTTCGATACAACAAGACATTAAATTATCGTCCGAGTAATCCAATCGTTCAGCATCTACTTAGTGAAGACATTCTCGGTCATTCGTTACATCTAGGTACAGCTGCGTAAAAGCCTATATGTGGCATAATAACAATTATTAATCGTATCGTTTAAAAAATTTTAAACTTTAAAATTCAAAAATTTCCGGCCATTTATTCCAGACGTCAGAATTCGTTGGAAATTTGGACGAATACAGGTCAAGTCATTCATCATCAGATTTTCTAAAACCTAGAAATCTTTTATTTTGTCTACGCTCATCGAACGTCTGTCATAGTTGTGTGACCCAATTTTGTCTATAGGTATCTATATCGGCCTAAAACGTGTTAGGGTTCAGGATAATATTTTAATAAAATATACGTTTAATCGATGCATTGTCCATGTATCTATGCCAAATGCATGTCTTAGAAGCGACAAAGTCGAGAGGACAGCTATTGGATGTCCCACTGTGGAAGATCAGATATTCGAGTACGGATTGACTTTCACATTTAAAAAATAAAATGATTCGTTTAGCTGAATATATAATATAATATTATATATATATATATATATATATATATATAACAGCTATGATGCGCGTAACGACTTACCGGCACATGACGTATGCACTTAAAATACAAACATATTTAAATCATATAGGTACTACAATCGGTTAGGTATCGTCCAATGAATGTATATGCATAACATGTGTGCCGTTCTGACAATACAAACAAATATAATTCATCTAGTGCTGTAATGCAAACAGTGATGTCGAAGTCACCATGTTTCAAACGTTATGAAAATAAAAAATAAAAACTTTTTTTTTTTTTTTGTTTACTGTAGACTGCAGTATGTAATACAAATAGTCAAGGCTGGGTGAGTTCATAAAATTGATTAACTCGTTAAGTTTTTTTTTTCAAAAAGAGTGAATTGACTTTAGTTAAAAGTTAAAATTTCCTGATTAACAATAAAAAAAAAATATATTGGATAGAAAAGGGATGGCCAACCTACGGCACGCGTGCTTTTTAAGGTACATTTGACGTTATTTGATGGTACACTAGCGTCAGATAAAATAACATGAAATTTTTAAATATTTCTAAAATTACGATTTCCAATTCTAAATAAATCATGAAAGTCATAAATATTAAATTACACAACGTTTGTGTCAAAATAGCATTAATAATGTTAAATAATAATTTAACATATTATGTAATTAGATTATTACTATTGCAGTGGAATTTACCTATTATTATTCCGATACGATAACTGTTAAAATACGATAATAATTCTAAGTGTGTACTACAAATTGATAGAGTCGAGTCAGTCGTATTATAATCGCTATCCGTTAACGAGTAGTTTGCGTCGTAGTATGTGATCGTGAAAATGGCATCTAATGAACCAGGTACTTCAGGTTTAGGGGTAAAACGAAGTTATAAAGATGATATTGCTTTGCGTAATTGTAATATAGAATGGATAGAAAAAATTGTATGTATAGAAGGGAAAAAATCTAAGCCGACATGTTTAGTATGTAATTCTGTAATTTAAGTTCTAAAAAATTTCAATGTTCAACGGCACTATAATAATCACAATGATATTATTGCAAAACATCCCGAGGGTTCTGTAAAGAGGACAGAATATATTAAAAAGAAGACACTTATTGTTACCTCAGCAATCAATTTTTACTAAACAATCGAATTAAAAAAAAGACATGGTATTAACTTTTTTTTTAAAAAAAATTGCATTTTTGCTGGCTAAGTGTAAAAAACCGTATTCCTATGGCGAAATCAACAAAAAAAAATTTAGATATTTTTGCAAAAAATGCAATTGATTCAAAAATGTCTGCATACGTAAAATACATTTCTTTATTCCGTAATAAAATATTATGAAAAGAATTGACGAAATTTCCTCAGATATTTCAAAACAAATTTCATGTAATACAACCAATTCTAAATATTTTTCTTTTATACTTAATGAAAGTTGTGATAGCAAGGGTAATCCACAAATATGTATATTTATTCAAAGTGTAAATTCTAAGCTTGAAGTAAAGGAAGAATTTTTAGGACTTGAAGTACCTGTACTTGAAACATCGATAAGAAGTACAGATAAATTTAATAAATTAAAATATTGTTGGTAACTTTGTTATTAAAAAACGACGATTTAATCATTATTTATTTACGATTTAATTATTATTTGATATTTCGAAACCGACATTAACAAAAAAGTTATTGAACTCTTGTGCTACATATATCTTTATCATTTGTTATTTTTACGTTATTATCATTAATTAAATGATTACCTAATTGTTGTTTTATTATTTTTATTACTATAAACTGCATATTTAATTAGAATCCATATTTTTTTTGAATCTTTACCTGTTAAATAAATATTTTTTTCAAAATAGAGATGTCTCTCTTGTTCAATTAAGTTATTTAATACATTCCTGTATTTATTATATTTTTGTTTAAATAAGATATAAAATGGTTGTTTTCATAACTGAGCATAAATTTTCTCTCGATTTTTAATTGAAGTAAAAGTCCCTTTGTAATCCATTTTTTTAGTTTTTTAGTTTTATTTTTAAATTTGTAGTTTAATGTTGTATTAGTTGATGATTCAATGAAGTTATTTATTAAAGAATTAAATTTGTCTATTACTGTTTCAACATCATTTTATTCATGTAGAAAATCCCAATTTGTATTATATATTAAGCCATTAAGGAGATCGAAGTTAATGTTTTGGTATTCATCCGGTTAGAAATTGTTGATTGTGATTTTATGATATTGAACATCACAAGTGATAAACATACCAAAATGATCATTAACACCATGTTTAAGAATAAAATCAGCTAATGAACACAATAATTTTATTACTATATGAAAGTTTTCAAGAAAGATTCAGTTGAATTAAAAATGAAGAAGGTAATAACTTATTTATTAATCCATTTATTATAGCGACAAACGATCTCCAAAAATATAACCTAAATATGCAATCGAAAACTATTGAAATGCAAATTTCAACCGCTTTAAAAGGTAAATATAAAGAGTTGTCTGAGATAATAGAGTTTTAGAAATTCATGCCCAAGGAAGATTTTCCAGAACTACATAGTAGGGTGAGGGATTTTTCAACTATTTTATTCTAAATTCTAATAGTGGCGAAAAGTTGTTACAAGTAATCAATATTTATCTGGTATCCTAAAGGGAATGAAATATTAAAATATTTTTAAAATCCTAATATTAAAAAAAATATATTTAACATAGCTCAGTTACCTCCGACTATTTTGGTTTTTAAGTACATTTTTATTTTATGCCCTCTACCCGTCTTTGAAGTATAATTGCTTAAGTTTTTGTATACCTATTATTAGCAAAAAGTTGCACCAGTGGATATAATACCGCTAATAAATGTTATTTTCTTAAAATTATAAGTATTTTTTAATATTTGATCTTAACTCTTTGTACCCAACAAAGCATACTATATCTCGCCTCCGTATCCTATAGTTTATAAATAATTAAATTAAAAACAATAATATATGTAATATATTTAAAATAATTAAACAAATATATTAATTTTATTGATTAAATTTATTTTTGGTATCAAATAAAGGCATCGGTTCGGGTTAACTAGATTTTAAAGTTACTTTAATAAAATCGTCTCTAGCTTATGATCCAATAACTTTTGAAGAAGTTTCGGTAACCATTTTAATGAACCTTTCAAAAGCTTGCGTATGTTACGCGGAAATGAGATAATATCTAACAATTACTGTTGTCACTATCCTTATCAACAATTAGATTTATATTTTCATCGGTGGTAAGTTTATTAAGTATAGGTGTAGACTTGATTACCGTAGATTTCCAGTCAATCATGTCAAAATATTCACTAGCATAAAAATTTAATTTTAAAACAGTTTGTAACAGGAAAACTTCTAATATTAACATTACCACCTAATTGGGCACGTAATATCCACCTTAATGCCAATTATTTTACTTGAGGCTGCACGTCTGCTAGCATATATAAAAGAAGGTTTTCGTGATTTTTGTAATTTTTCCGAAGTAGTTGTTTCTGAATTCAGCACAGATTAAAAGTACTTGTACCAGATGTGCTTTGCAATATCAAATGTTCCTAAGATTTGTCTCGATTTTATCTTGGAAAACTGTCCCACTCAAGGTGGCTTACTGCAGCAAAACGCATTTAAATTTTTTTATTTATTTTAAATATATTACGTATATTATTTTTATTATAATATTAATTATTTATTTATTAATTAATTAATTTGTAAACTATAGGAGGTGGAGGGGGGCAAAGTGTTGGGTACAATGAGTTAAGATAAAATAATAAGAAATACTTATAATTTTATGAAAATAACATTTATTAGTGGCATTAGATCCACTGGTGCTACTTTTTGTTAATAATAGGTGTAAGAAAACTTAAACAACTATACTTCAAAGACTGATAGAGGACAGAATATAAAAATATATTTAAAAACCAAAATAGTTTGTGGTATCTGAACAATGTCAAGTTTTTATTTTAATTTTTTCTATTAAAATTTGAATAAAAAATGATAATATTTCATCCCTATTAGGGGGTAGTAAAGGGCAGAAGATGTCGGAAAAAAATAAACATATAAAATTGCAAAATATATGTGAACACCTATAGCAAATATTTTTCACTATTACGATTGATAATTTTACATTTTAAAATTCGTTATTATAGTAACGCTCTACCCTACTACATAGCATAACGTAGAAATTAATTTGTTGAATTGGCTCTACAAATATATGTGAAAAAAGTTTTTCTCGGATGACTTTTATCAAAAATAAGTACAAAACATTTTAACGCTGGACTCGAAATGTCTTTATCTACAGATCATCCTCTTCCGATCGGGATACACGTGGTTTATACATGGTCATCAGTTAAATTTTGTCTTTGAAATACTATAATACTATATCCAAGTAATTCATCATGTAACTTCCCAAATTCCTCAAAAATTTTTTTAATTTTAATTTTCTTCAGATAAACTACAGAAATTAGCAATACACTACTGCACATCTGCACATCACAACAAAATGAATGTAAACAAAAATAAATAGTAAATTTTTTTTTTTTAATTTCTTACTTACATAACTTATCGGTCAAACATTCCTTAAGTCAAATACATTATAATTTCCATCAGAAGAAAATTGGATATTTATAACTAAACATAACGATTTATTTTTTTAAATACATGCATAACACATTACACTATTAAAATTTCTGAATACAAAGTTGTATATTTTGTTAACTTTTGATGAACTATGCTAGCTTACCTAAGTAATAGTTTATGCTAGATATTTTTAATAGGTTCCTGTTCAGAAAATATAAAATTTTGATAATCTTATATATGAACTACATGAATTCAGATATGAAAAAAATATTTACATTTTTATAAACATGAAAAATGTTAAAAAGTAAATTACTGAATCTAAATATACAATTTCACTGCATTTTTTTTTTTTTATAAATATTAGATTTACAAAATTACATTTTTTATTAAAAAATAAATACATTTTAACTGTGGCGTAGGATATAATAATTTATTATCTTAATTATCTAAATTATTTGATCTTCGACCAAATATGATTTTTGACCAGATCAATGTCGATTATGACTTTAAATTTAATCATTCTGTATTTATATTTATATTTATATATATCACAACAAATTTCCGTTGACATTCAATTGCCAAAACGTTTTAGAAGTGAATGGAAAAATAAATTTGTATCACTATTGCTTTTAAGCATAATTAATTTATGCAATTCATTATAAAATGATAATTATATCAGATTAGCATTTATTATGATATATATAAATAAATTACATTAGCTGTTTTACATTTATTATCTCATCTTATAATATGATTAATATATTATAGTTCATATTCTTTGAAAACATTCAATTTATACCAGAAATGTTGTTTTGCAATTTTAAAAATTCTAATCCAAAACCAGAACTCAAAAATTGAAAATAAATATATATTGTAAAATATAAATATAATATTTGTATAAAAGAAAATGTGCCGAGAACATTCGAAAAAGTATTATAACCTGATAATAACGTATGGTCGAAACTGTTTCGTGTTATACTATTTGGTTAAAATATAGTACTTTTTCGAGCAATTGGTGCACATCTTATTTCATATATACAAATATATATATTATTTTTTGTAATATATATTTATATTATTTATTATCGTTATTTTGTATAGGTAATATTTTTTTTTTCATTTTATAACAGTATTGAACTTTTTGAATTAATTGATATTTATTTTAAATATGTTCCAAATGTGAACTTTTAGAAACCGAAATCGGTCCCAGCATATTATAGATGTTTCATGCCCTAGTACTTCCGTCGAATTTATCGCAATAATACAGTATAAAATATTAAACGTGCGCGCGTCGCGATTATAGACCGGGAAGTCGGCTGAGCTCGAATTTGAGCTTAATTAAGTTTGAACAGATGAACGATATTTTATTAAAATCCCACGCACATTCGTATTCAACCGTTTCAATACAGGTGTATATACATATATGTGTATAGACAATAATATATACATACAAACTATATAACATAAACGACATTAAACGAGTGGGTACATATATTAACAAACACATTAGTTACACATATATAAATAATGCTGAGCTGTGATTCAAATATTATTTATATATATTTCTCGACTGTTCGTGGCAAGTATTTGAGATTTAGAGTTCAATTAGAAATGATGCGTTTGGGGAAAAATGGTCGATATTGCCCTGCCTCTTATACCCCTGTCATTTTCCGTCAAAAATAAACGAATTCTCTCCTAGTCTCGACACTCTATAGCCACTTCCGTAGGTTTTTAATAATAATATTAATACGACGAAAACGAAGAAAAACGCCGAAATCGAATCATTTATTGATTCGAATTTTACAGGATACGAAATTAAGAATATTTACAGATGAGGACAGGGGAGGATATAAATTATATGAAGGACCGAAGAGGAAGGATGTAATGATGGAAATATGGAAAAAATTATTTAAATTATGCTTTCATACTGTTTAGGTAATCAACACCTGTACTGTGTAATTATACATGATTATTTCTTTATATTTAATAATGCGAATCTACAGTTATGTCATGACCTATAATAATAATGTATTTATACTATTATTGTAAATATATGAATAATAATCAGCATAACTTGACGCTGTATTA
The DNA here is from genome assembly GCA_025469235.1 of Pemphigus obesinymphae. NCBI lineage: Eukaryota > Metazoa > Arthropoda > Insecta > Hemiptera > Aphididae > Pemphigus > Pemphigus obesinymphae. The sequence goes on from JAIPRL010009676.1 coordinate 7,918, forward strand.
TACATTATTATTTGCCACCTATAAGTTGGTAAATGTCTGTGGAAAAATGATTTTAAAAATCTTTATCCGTACGAAATTTAATTTTAAAATCCAAATTTCTACAGTGTGTCCAAAGAGTATGGGACATTGTACTTTTCTCGGCTCCAAGCTTTGCAAATTATCTTGTGTTATATTTAAATATACTTTTCAAAAATGTCCTCACTTATTTGATGAAATGGAAGTATGAACTTCCGATTTTTCAATGGCAATCACTAATTACATTTTAATATTATTGTAGCAATGTAAAAAATAATATCAATGACATAAGTGTAATAATACGACAAAAAGTGTCTTCTAAATAACTTTTTTTCGATTTTTAAATAGCTTTTATATAAAAAATGGCACGTTTAAAAATATGTTTAATTTTTTTTTTTTTTTTAATCTCTAAATAACGTATCAAAAAAAAAAATGTATATAATTTAAACATATACAACAAATATATTCCTATTCCTAGTCAAATATTATGCGGATGCCTCCAAAAATAATACATTTATCATTAAAAAATATCATTTAAAACAGATAATTTATTACATTACTTACCAAATAACTATATATTTATAATATTATATTTATAAACTCATGTATTTATACAGGTAGTACGTTTAAACGGTATAGAGAACAGTCCATATATCACGTATGTAATGTTTCCCCTCTCGTATTACTTCTCAATCAAGTAGTATAACAAATTATAAGTTTAAGATCTTAATTGGTAAGTAATTATAAGTTGATTTTCATAATTTGTTAAAAATTACAGTGATTGAAACCATTTTTTTTTAAAAACCTGGTATAACCACGTTTTTACGTATTAATGTGTTGAAAACCATAAATTTCAAAAATCGGTTCAGAAAACAAAACTGAAATCGTAATACCGTATTTAACCATTGTGAAATAATATCGGTTAACAGCAGCATATTTTAAATTTTTAACCAAAGTGGGGGGTTAGCTGTTATAATTCAAATAAAAAAATACAATTTATTGTTTCGGTACTACACGATTCAATATGTTATAATTAATAAAAAGAAAAATTGGTAATACAACTTATAGTTAATTACTGAAAATACATAATATTACTTAATAAATAAATTAATAATTTAAAATAATTAATGATTGAAATGATACATTTTGATGATTTTTTTTTTTGCTTCTAGAGGGGGTCAGAACCCCACTGTCGGTCAGCGTACATTTATATTTCGCTCGGTTTATTTTTTTATTTTTTTTTTTTTTTAACCGGTATTGTAAACGAACCAGGAAGAAATGTTTAGGTTCTTAAAACGGGCGAGTTTAATGGATACAATTTAAAAACCGTTAGCAATATCGAACATCGACACAGTTAAACGTAACATCAGCTCTACAATAATCCTGAAATATATGATGATAGTTATTCGATGGATAAAAAATAAGGAGTATGATAATATTTTTACTCGGATGCTCTTTTTTCTGTTAGAAAATTATAGAACGTGCCCGTTAGTTAGGGACTCCATGTCTATATACACAATTCTATAAATCGTTGACAAAAATATTTAAAAGGTCCGGTCGAGCCATTTATATTAAGTTTTTAGAGGGGAAAATAGTATAGGTATATAGTATAATCATCGCATTGTGTATAATAATTCACGATGAAAGGATAGAATGGACGGGGAAAAAAAAAAAAAAAATGCTTAAAATACGGGTAAAAGTAAAAATGCTTCTGTGAACCGTGTACTACGGTGAAGTTTGGATCGAGTGGTGGTGCTTTTAGCGCACACTGCGAACAACTTTGGCTGCGCGCAAACAAAAGGCTTTGTCGCAGAGAGGATATTGTAATCTCTATCGCTTGTTCTCTCGTCTTTTTAACCAAAAACACAAGACCACTCCCTACTCTTTGTACAATACATTTCGGGTCCTTTTCTTCGCCATCATTATACTGAAACCGCGATTCGCCATTGACGGCAACCTGCTTCTCCTATAGTCTCCACTCTTCCTATCGCGTCGTTATCACACCGACGTCGGTGCAAACGTGTATGGAGATAATGTGCCACCGTGATTTTGTCGTCATTGATACGAGCTCCGAATTTGTATTCATTATATTATAATATTACCATAGTACTGCATGCATTTCATGTTATTATAATATTCGCGCCCCCGTCATACTATAGAAACACCTAAATTATAAATGTATATAATGGTAATTCTGACATTGACGCGATGGTTTTGTAAGATGTGAGACACGATAAAGACAAACGGAGACATTTCAGTAGCATATTCAAACAATAAACGCGTTAAACGCGTCTCGTTCGTACTACGATTTTTCTTAAAATAATAAAAAATAAATAAAAATATATAAAAAAAAATAAATAAAAAACGTTTTTCCTTTCAGCGGAATCGACCGTTGTCTATATCGGTGCATAATTTTAAATTCAGTGTTGATAAATATCTAGATATAGATTTGTTTTATCTTATCTAGGTAAATTTAAACTTATTTATCTTTATCTGAATTCAGATAAAAATATTTAGACATACTTATCTGGATAACTATTTATTGTATCTTGAAAAAAAAATGTTTTTGAATATTTGAAGCCATTTTTTTTTTAACGATAAATTGTATTTTATCAACCTGTATTGTATAACAGTCAACATAGACAGGACTATGACTATTAAATTGGAAAGGAAATGTGGTTTATATTTTCCACTTGTTTTTATTATGCTTATGTTTTAATTATGTATTTTTTTAAGAAGTCATGATTTACATACATTTGTTCATTTACTTACTTTTTATCTAATAATAATGATAATTTGTATATTAACTAAAATTAATATATATATATATATATAACATATAAGTATATATTAATTATAATTATAATATGTTAATTCATTGATAATATTAATATAAGACATGGAATTAACTATAATATATAAATGTATAAAATCGCAACTAAATAAATACTGCTAGGAAACTTATGTAGAAGAATTTATGAGATCTTAGGTAGTAGGCAACAAACCAAAAATCCCCCCCCCCTATCATCATGGTCAGCGCACGCCTATACTAATACCTATATGTAATTAGTTCTTAGGCTTTTTTTTTTAAAAACCAACAAATTATCAAGTCTATCGGTAAATATCTTTTAATACTAAAAGAAAATATATTATAAATATAAATACTTAATGTTTACATTATTTGCATTTCATTATTAAAATATAAAATATTATATGGGTATCATATAACGTATATTTAAAATTACAAGATACAATAACATCTATTTTTTTTTAATTTAAAAAACACGGTGAAACTTAATTGGAAAAATTAAAATTTGGAATATTATGTTATCTAGGAAAAATTATATTGAAAATTATTTGTTATTCTCAAACAACAATACAACTGACGATTTTCAACTTGTAGATACCTATATAAAATACTCCCCACTGGACTAAAAGTGTTCTGGCCGTTTCTAATATGCTATTAGATAAAATAAATTAATAGAACTTTCTTACCCTTCCGTTCCTCGTCATAATATTTTAAATAATAATATTATGTAAAAGGAAAATTTAAAAATAGGATTTACGAATGATTTTATTTTCCACATCGGATATTCTAAATCGTACATTGTAATACATTTTCAAAAAATTATTATTTTAATATCATTATATAACATCTCGTGATATATTGGATATGTTGAATTTTTAAAATATAACAAACGACTGTAACTTGAATAAATTATTTTTGTTCTTTATTTTGTTTTCGTAGGCCTAAGATCTCGAAACTCACGTAAAGCTTGCACACCGACTATAATTTATATTTGTATATTATAGTAGAGTTTTTACATTACGTACTTTGTGGTCAAAATCATCAAAGCTATCAAATTATATATGCTAAGCTTTACCTACAGCTATATAGTATATTTATTATTTTTCTAAAAATGTTTTTTAAATACAATGTAGTTTATCTATATATAGGTAAGAAAATATACAATACAAAAATTACTTTTGAAAATCTTAAATTCATCTAAGTTAACAACGAGAAAAATACTATATAATAACAAGACAAATAATTACGTATGTAGGTTTCTATATCTAATATCTAAAATATTCAATTTATTTCATAATTAATATTCCTTTCTATCTTTTATTTGTAATTTTATGTCTTTTCAATATTCTCAAGAATAATAAAATTAATTTCTAAAACTGATTCATTACAAACTAATAAATTGTTGTATGCAATATACATATGCGGTGGTATAAGATTTTGGGATGATACAGGTAGTATAATTTATTGGGTGAAATAAATATAAAGTATTTTAATGGGAGTTTTCACGAAGTAAAAATCATCCTATATTCAAGGACTACCAAAAATAAAAATAAATAAAATAATAAATGAGCTAGAGATATGAACGAAAGAGAAATAATGTAAAGAGATATAAAATGCTCATGAACATAAATAATCATTACAGACGAAATGTGAACAATGAAAGTAGCTACTCGTGAGTCGTAAGTATAGTGCTGTTATAAACGGAGAAAGACGCAACGCATATTTTCTTCTCAAATAAACGAATAAAATATGTCTACAAATATTGATTTTCTAAAAATAAAAGAAATAAAAGAGTTGTTTGCTATTTTAACTGTCCTGTATTCGAAAACGAGATATTACTTATTTAAATTGAACTTCAAAAAATTAAAATTAAAAATTAAAATAATAATAATAATAATAATAATAATAATAATAATAATATAATAATAAATATAATAGACAATTTTTTGAATATTATAATAATTTTTATTCAGTTTAATCTGGTAATATTATATCGATGTATCTTAAATTATGTACAAAACTATTTTTAATAAATTTTTAGGAACAATCATAAAACGATATCGTTTATTAATTGTTAGAATATAACTATTTGATGGTTGAAAGTGCTCTTTTAGAGCATTTTATCAGATATAATTTTTAGGCCCACAATATAATAATGACGTTCCTAGCAAAGAAAAACGTTACTCATTTTTTATAATTGTTCATTGTTTTTCATATATCCGATAACCTTATATCCAATTTTTATTTTTTCCCGGAAAACAGATGTAATAACTTAATTTCACTAACGAGGTCCGTATCAGATAAAATATGAAGTCATGATATTTTGACTCAAACCATTATTCATTTTTAAAACTTTATTCGTTGACTTCAAAATTTAAGATAATGAATAGAGGTAATCAAATCAACTCGGATTTACAAGAGAAAATACATACGACTATCTTCGCATGAAATTTGAAACAAAAATAATAAAATAAATAGCTTAATTTTGTGAAAACGGAGAGTATACGAGCCAATAATAAAATTATTCAAATTCTTGGAACATCAAAAACACATCGCAATAACGGCTGGCGTCAATACTTCACGCGTTCCTGTTGTAGCCACTGTATTTGAAAATTTAAAACTTAAGGATGTGACGCGTATATTCTATCTACGCCATTGTCGAAAAGAGACAAATTATGTAAAAGAAAATAAATACTACATAAAACATACTTTATACAAAGAGTTGGATACTGTTGAGCGGTGAATGGTTGGTACGTGTTACGTATGTGCATAAGATATAGGTTCTTGTACATCTAGACAACATGAATTGGAATATTTACAAAATTAAAATTTTCACAAGTATCCACTTACGTACAATACAAATACAATTTTAACGATCATCGAATTTCATTTAAAATGTTTCAAGAAGCAGGTGCATATTTAGAATGGAAATTACAGGAATATATCACTTTTTTCTTCGTATAAATAAAATAAAACCCAAATCCACAAAATATTAATTTTCATTTAAGTGTCAGTAAATGTATAGTCTAAATATTATACTGAAAATGGTAACTTTGTTACTGAAATACGTATTTTCTTACAATAAAAAGTAAATTTTTGATGTCCATGAATTGGCCGTGCGAGACTGAACAGCTGACCTTAAATTTAGACATTAATTAGTAATTTATTATGAAGTATTTGTTAGCATAAATTCAAAATTTCTAAATCCAATCCAAATTTAATATCCCTAAAAGTTTATTTCACGGTTAACTTATTGGGAGCCGTGCGACTTTCGGTTTTTCAACTTTTAATTACTATCTACGTCAATAACTATAGTAAGTATTTAGTAAGAATTTGTAAGCCATTACGTGTAAGTGTAAATGTAAGTGTAAGTGAATTTAGGTTTTATTTTATATTTACAATTAACAAACTCATAAGGAGAAAAAAAATTACGTGAAAATTGTTCTGTATTATATATTCATATATAATACATACCGTATATTCATCTTGGAATTTCATTAATCAGATCATTATTTACTGAGATAGAGGATATGTAAAAGGTCGAACTTATGCATATTTTATAATCTGTAGTAAAATAAGATCATTCAGTTTGAACATTTTTATTCTGACTAACATTTGAGGATGAAAAAGTTTTTTTATTCACTATAGGGCTAATAATTGAGATAGATGATATTTTAAAAATTTGATTTGTTAAGCCTACCCTTCTTGGTAGTTTCAATATTAATTTTGAAAATCATTTATGACTTTTTTTAAAAAAAAATATTATCTAACAATGAAGACGACGCGATATCCACATTTGCTTTTCCTATCTAACCAACCGATAATATAGGATACGTTTAACAATTTAACCAACATATAAACTAATTTAATTAACAATTTTTATTCATAATTGAAAAATTTATAAAAATAGTATTTTAAAAAAGTAATTTTTAATTTTTCCGTTAGATTTAAAGAAAAATCACTAAAATATTACATAAAAAACAGTCAAAATACGATTTCGTCTAAACCGACTATACATATTTATTTTATTGATATTTCACAAACAAATATTAAATAATACTAGTCAATATATTTACACACCTTTTTTAAGTATCTGATTATAATGAATTGTAATTTATTCATAAATAATGAATTAATAATGATTCTATAGGGACATCCGAAAGTATATTTGAATATAAAAATGCTTTTTCTCAATTTTTCCCAAATTTTAGGCTATTTATAACAATTTCTTTATTTTGTTGTTTTTATATCATATATTTAATCAAAGGATTAATATTAAGATTTCAGACCAAAAAATTAGATACGTGATTAAACGTATTTTAATCTAGTTGTATATATTTATAAAGTGTCAAAAATTGGTCATCACAATATTTTTTAATAACAATTTAAAATTTTTCAATAACATTAAATTTATTATTTCGATATAATATGATGATCAAATGAACTTCTGTAATTGATATTGGTAAATGTATTTGAATATTATTCAGATTTTTTTTTCAAAGATAAATTTTTGACAAATATCAATTTTAATACCGTATTATATCAGTGGGCTATAATATAAGCTCGAGGGCTTTGAAAGTGGGAGGGCGATTAAAAACTATTAATTTTTGAATAGCATTGAATACAATAATAATTATGTACCAATTTAGAAGGTGTTTATTAAACCAAAATCAATACCATATAAAAAAAAAAAAAAACAAATATATAAGTACGTTTTACAAACACTGAAAATTACAAAAAAATAAAACATATAAGTTTTACACTCAAAATTTCAACGTCTATCTTTCATTAAACAGGTCTTCTAAGTTGTTTTATTTAAATTTTTTGTGAATATGATCCTTACTGAATTTTTATCTACTATATTGTAATAATAATAATAAGTAATAAAATAATAAATTAAATAAATAATAAAGAAATATAGAAATTATAGAAATTTGCACGCGTCACGAACACGAACACGGTAAATACTCTTAGATATACACATTATTCCGTATTGTTCCGTAGTCCACATGCATGTCGGGCGATGATTCGTATCGCTCTGGCGGCCATATTATTACCGAATTCCCATTCCCCCTCCTATGTTTTTGTGTTTTGACCGTATAATTATGACGGGCGATTATCAACGTCGCCACAGCGCCGAGCACTGTTTGTTACTCGATAACAGTACGATAACGATAACGTTACTCGAATAAGAGGTACCTATTTTAACCGTGCTATTACCTACCTATATTTTTAAACTCCGATTACCTCATAGTGTTTTCATAACGATGGAAAACAATGTTTACTTTCAAAAAAAATATTTTGAAAATGCATTACAATGTACATATAAACAATTGTTAATATTTAAATCATTATCTAACTCGTTAATAAGTCATTTGCTACAATTTTTGAGTGGGGGGGGGGCATCACCGCTACACACGAGCCGCCACTGTATTATAGTGATCAAATTAAAAAAATGGGGTTTTCCAATTGTGGGCTATTTATAGTACAGGATTCATCGTACTATTATAAGTATAATAATTAGTGGTTATTCCTATAAATTATACACCAGATTGTTAAATATAATATAATCGATATAATGTGTAATAGACAGCTGGTATATGCATACAATAATATCTATTGTAGATATATTTACAATTTTCAACTTCGACTAATGTAAAGTTATGTCGTTCTCTAGATCCCGTGAACTTGTTGACCACGACTACTTCCTTAATGGCTCGCCTTTAAATCGAGTTTTCGAGATTAAAGCTTTAGGATTCATATATACCAATTTATTATCCCACAGATTACATATCGAATATATTACTTGTAAGGCCTTATGGTGTCCTGGGTTTCATACGACGGCACAGTATTGCATAAAGTGTACAACCCTTTATTCCACACCAGTAAGATCCATGTTAGATTACGGCTCATAGTTTGAAACCCTTCACTTCAAGTTGAAATCAGATTAATTGAATGAGTTCAGAAACGATTTCTCAGTGCAGGTTTCTATCATCCACAAACATCATTATGATCTAGTAACGTATGTTTTAAACCTTAGTTTTCTCGAGAACAGGCGGCTAAAGAATAATCGAAACTTTACACCTAACTCACTGCATGATAAGATTGACACCCTCCGGCTCCTTGAGAGAATAGACTTACGGGTTTCAAGGATACAAACAAGATCCCAGGAGTCATTCCACATTCCTATTTCCAGTTCGAATTACCTAATGATTGATCTTTTTGTCAGATTTATGCGATCTTTAAATAATATTAATAATAATAATAATAATAATAATAATAATAATAATAATAATAATAATAATAATAATAATAATAATAATAATAATAATAATAATAATAATAATAATAATAATA
>JAIPRL010009677.1:0-17097 GCA_025469235.1 Pemphigus obesinymphae
ATTTTAATGAAACTCATAAGAAAATATTTTATTATTAAAGCATTTATACCTACTTATTTGATAATAAATGTATTCTAATACCATATAAATTAATTTGACATTTGAATAACAACAAAACGATTAACTTTAATTTTTACAACATGAAATATTTTGGTATAAATTTGTTTTACCAACTCCCCTATTTTCTATTTATTTTTTGTGTTTGACGTAATTTAATACTCTAATGCACTTATTTCAAAACTACAGTCAGAAAATATTGACCATTTTTCTTATTTTAATTTATTACGACTTGAAATTAGTGAGTTGGGCATATTTCCATATGAGTACCGTGTGCTATATGAATTAAAATTAAAATTTTATTTTAAAACGTATACCTATGTATTTTACATATTTTAACAAGTTAAGAACATTAATAAAGTCAGTATTTGTCAGCTGCACTTCTTTTTGAAGTTCACCTACCTACTTACCATTTATGTTGGGCTGAGACCCAATATTTCTTTGCCTTTTAAAAAAAAAAAAAAACAGTATTATGCATAAAGTAATATAGATAATATCATTGATTATATATATATAATCAATGATAATAATATGTATTCAAATATTATATTATAGTAAATAAAGCCATTATTGGCATTATTAGTTAACTATTAAGTAATAACTTATGTTTGTTATAAATGTGTAACTAATAAAACTTATATTTGGTATGAATAACTTCAAATTTATAGCCGGCCGCCGGTATAAGTATTATATACTGCAAGCATACAGTCCCGAATCAGTGCAAGGGGGAACCTTCAGCACCATAGTGTACACCAGCGCTCTGGTGTTAATTTGTTTTCCCAATATTATATTATATTTTAATACAGACTTCAAAGAAAATAGTTAAATAATTTTTTCATAATACTAGTATATGTAGGTACATGCCTACGCCTAGTATTTGTTCATGCGTGCGTATAACATATTAATTATATTACAGCTGCATTATTACATACACTGATAATAATTAATCCCTTGGTTTATTAAAATATTGTTTTTGATAAAACGATTATGAGTGGAACTCATTATAATAAACTGTAATAAAAATATTTTTAAAAAGATAATAACGTACTTATATGTAAGGAAGCGTGAGGCATTTAAGGGGTAGGGGTCGAGCCGAATTCAACCAATCTCATATGTTGGAGAGGAGGGGTTTTGGCAAATATCACATGTTTTTTTTTCCGCCGGAAACTGTAAAATTGCAAGAGAACTGGGTTAAATTAAGTATAATTAACGTATTTATACTAAAAATACGTATTTTGAAAAATATCACGTGTGATTAGGGGGTGGGGGAGGGGATTGAGCCAAATCTCGTGACATCTCACCAGGGGGGAGGGGTCGAAATTATAAAATGATAATAATATGTTATATAGACATAATTTTATGCAAATAGGTACTCACAAAAACATTCAAGGGTATGTGCCCCCCTCCCCTGTTTAATATTTCTGGATCTGCTCTTAGTGGAACTATTAAATACATCAATATAAAAATATACAGCTTTAGTTATTTTATGCAGATAACCTAATAAATGATGTAATTATTTGTTATTTTAACTTGGCATTATAATGCTACGGAACAATTTGAAATACAAATTCTCCCCCTTTATTTATTTATTGTAGTTTTTCTTACGAAATATTTATCTTTGTTTTAATACTATACTATTATTAACACTTATTCTTTCTTCTGTTACTAACTTGTCGATGCGTAGCATAAAAATTTTCCAATTAAAATGTCCGAAAGAGAGTATAATGAGTATAGGCATTGATTTTAGAACTATTATTTAATTCGTTAAATTACTGGCCAAGACTGTATTTAATTTTATATAATTTTATTTAAATTGTTTATTGTGTTTCTGATATAAAATATTAAAATATAATGGTATATTGATATTTATCTGTTTTTCTAAAACAAAATAATATTATACAATAATAAAATTATTGCATAATAGTTGTATAATAGTATATAATAAAAGTATTGTTTTTAATTGGTATGCAATTTATATTATTATAATCTCGGTGTTGATTTTCCATTAGGTATATAGGTATAGTATATAGGTATACACATTATATTATATTATAATATTACAAAAGTATAGAAAAAATATTAAATATAAATCCATAGAGTTCATTACCTAATTTATCTATCTATACAGTATATGGATAAATAGTATTTTCCAAGTTCAATCGTTTACAAATGTAAATAATACGAGACTACTTGTTATATGATGCATATTTATTATTCAACATGAATAATTCAATCGTGAGACGTGGGAATGGAAATTAAAAGAAAATATTATTAATAGGCACAATAATTTCGTTTTCATAGTAGGTAGTTGGCCACAAAATATAATATTAAATAAAAGAATAACCGGATTTAGATAAACGGCCGTGGGTATAGGTACTAGGTAGTCGTTTCCGCACGCACATAACGTCACGGACCGACTCGGAAATATTAAACATTTTTATTACGATAACGCCACCTCTTGAGAACTCGTATAACTAAAATTTTAATAGCCAAATAATCCTATATCACTGCTTATCTGTATAGTTCTAAAATCAATGGTATAGGTATAACTACCCGGCTTATAGGCGCCTACACCTAAAATGATAACAATTAAAATAATTCTACCTAAAATTAAATAATACTACATTTAAGAGGACGTCAATTCTCGATTTTCAAGAGTTTCTGTATAGGCAAATTTAAGAAATTTAAAAAAAATGAAAATGTACTGTTTAAAAATGGTATGATGTCAGTTCCATTTTTAATTATTGTGTAATGTTGATGTTTTTTTAAAAATGTAATAACTGCTTTGTACTCTACTTCTACTTCTACAGCTCTGAGGACGTCGTACACCTCATTTTTAAGGTGGCTGCACACGGTACAAAAAAAACACGTAAGACGACCTAAAAGCTAGACAAAATTGTAAAGCTTGTGTTGGACCGATTTTAATTTTGAAAACTGATTTGAATTTTTTCTTATGTCTTCTAGGATTTAACTGCGGCGATTTTTGATATTAAATTAATTGAACATGTGGTTAAGTATACAAAAAATGAAAATTAGAGTTTTTTTAAATTATAGATAATTTGACGATTAGTTTGAATATCGAAAATCGCCTCGGTTAAATCCTAGAAGGCATGACGGAGAATTCAAATCTGTTCTCAAAATTGAAATCGGCCAAACACAAGTCTAACAATTTTGTCTAGCTTTTGGGTCGTTTAACAAATTAATAAGCATTAAATAATTTGTAATAAAATTGAATGACGACATGTGCTTGTGCGTGCGCGAGAGCGACCGCGCGGCCTATGTGCAGAAATATAATATTATCGCCCGCTCAAATCACTATACAATAATTGCTTTTAGGAAACGAATTATATCGAAATTCAAAATAAACCTACAGACTAGATACCACAGTTGTAATGATTTTACAAACTTGAAAGTTGAAACCAATGTGTCTGTATAGTGTGTACCTATATACTATACAGTATACGTACGTCGTACAACCAACTAATGCACTATGGTACCTAATGTTCGAGTCGAAATAAAATCAATTAAGAAGTCATAAATTATCAATATATTATATTATAAATTCTGTAATGGATAATAAAAAAGACTGGCAAATTGGTTCAATTTAGTGGGGGGGGCTTCAGCCCTGACTATTTATACATTTAATATGCCCCCCTCTCCGTCTTAAAATATCTTAAAATTTAACACAAAGTTTTAACGGTTTTTATAAGTATATTATATCTATATTATAAATTATATTATTGTTATATTGTTATATATTGTAAATTTGAGGGGCTAATTATAATTTAGGGCCATTAGCCCCCCTGCGATTTGCGCCTATGGCATTACGGTAAAAAAACAAGACCTCTTTTATTAAAAAGAAAAAAAAGAAGAGGAAATATTATTACGTACAGTGCATTCAAAAAAAAAAATAAAGTAAATTTATACTTTATTATAAAATTTAATTATTAAGGTTTCAGCAATCTTGTAGTCATACAAATGAGATTTACAAAAATTAATTAATTCCGTGCAAGATTATAAATTATAATGATTAATATTTATAATATTATTAATATATAATATACCTAGTATATACACATAGGTATGTACTATAAGATAGTAGTATATCCAGTGCCTATTGTAGTGTGTTTTAGAGTATAAAGTATGCAGTCCGATTTTGCGAAATGTAAAAAATGAATCTATATTCTCGAAATTACTCATTTTAAAATTTATTTTAATTTAGTTTAGAAATTTAATCTTCATTTGGCTTAGAATATAAATTATCAACAAATCTCGTTTTTCTTTCACATAGGTGAACCTACATATCTACTATATAAATTTAACACTTATAATAATATTGTAAGTGTTCAATTTATATTCTAATAAAATATATATAATATATATTATATTATTTTATACTGCAAATTACAATTTGCAATCATTGTCATACCATCTACAATTACTTATTAACCAAAAAACTAAATTTCCGTTCCTCTTAGGTCCGAAAATGTCCAATATAGGATTTTAGGTGAGATTTTTTGGTGTTTTAAGAATATTTTCAAAAATATCAAATATTAAGCAAAAACCATTGGGATAATCGAAACATTGGCTGTATAAAGTAGGAACTAGAATGAATTTCTCATAAATATATAAATAATTTAGTAATACCTATATAAAATATATTTTATTGTTATGACAAGTTTAATTCTTATTTTTGAAATAAACATTATATTATAATACTAGGTAGCTGAATTACTTGATTTTGTCAGTGAACAGTATTATTGTTTAATTAATAGTTATATTTAAATTATTGTAAGTAGGTACCAATTTAATTTGGGCTGGGTGTTGAATAAGAATTCAAACTCATTCCCCCATTTCCACCCTAAAAGGTTAATTTTCGAAAAAAATCCTTTCTTATCGGGCATAAATGTCATTAAAGGAAAATTCTGTGAAAATTTCCTCATTCTACAATCGGTAGTTCGGGCTGGGCGTTGTTACATCTATTGGATTTTTATATAGATATAATATAATACGTAGGTATTATAGAGTATTAGGTATATTTTTATTCGGTTAATCTAAGTCGAAAATGTTTGCAGTTTCAAATCTTTAATACTTATAATATATATGCTTATATGTAAGCAAACGGTTTTTTTCCCATTAACTAGACTATTAATTTAATTTTCATTTTATATAGGAATATTTGTTTTTAGACTTACTGCATCAGCTTTTGGGAAAATATGTAAAATGCGTGAATTAACACATCTCGAGAAAAAGTAGTCAAAGAAATGTTGTTTGGGACTTTTAGTGGAAATGCCGCTACTAGGTATGGTATTGCTAAAGGTATGGTATTGATATGGCTAAAGAGGAATTGGAGAAGATTATTGGACAGAAAATCGAAGCTGCAGGCTTATTTGTTGATTCAGAGCTATCGTATTTAGCTAGCTCGCCAGACGGTCTAATAGGAAATGATGCACTGGTCGAAATAAAAATATAAAATGTCCGATTTCGGCTAGAGCTGTTACTCCAGAAGAAGGTATTTTATTAAAAAAAATTAAAAGTTGCCAAATTGAAGATGGCCAACTACATTTAAAAAGGAACGATAATTATTTTTATCAAATCCAAGGACAGCTTCACATAACACGGAAAATGTTTTGCTACTTTTGCATTTGGACACTAAAGGGTAATTAAGTTTTAATTTACTTTGAAAATGAGAATAATATTTATAAATACTTATATTAAATGTAATAATATTAATAAATATATTTCGATTTATTATACAGGATTGATTTTTGAAAAAATAAATAGAGACGACGACTTCTGGAAAACAAAAATGGAGCCTCGACAAAAATGTTTTATCTAGACTATTTATTACCAAAAGAAAATTTGAAAAGAAAATCTTCTGTACATATATTGAATACACTGAGTTTAATTTGATATTTATCGTGTTAATGGAAATTAATTACAGGTAGAAAATAACGCCGTTGAAAAATTAGTAATATTATAATATATTTTTTAATGTTGTTTATCATACCAGCATAGTAGGTTGTAAGTAGAATGTTGATAGAAAATAATAATTAAATATACGTAAAATTAATACCTATCACTGATCGGTTATGAACGAAAAATGTACAATGAACTTATATACAGTTCCGGTAGTATATATAGAAAATGTTTTCGGGGGAATGCAGTTTTTTTTGGCTGACTGATGAGCAAAAAAAAAAATGTATAAAGTCACATGCTGACAAATGTAATAAAACAACGGATTTGGCCCGTTTAGTCCGACTGAGTTAACTGTTAACCCCCCCGCCACTCCCACTGATGTCAACACTGATCGCGATGGGAAGGTTTTATGTATTATATTAGGTAGGTGTTGGTAGGTACTTGTATTATATATTTATTTTGATATCGGAAGTAGTCGCTACGTATACCTATTTGGACGTATGTCACGTAATGTTACATATTGTCACGTAATGTAAGACCATTTCCGACGGTGTAGTTTTCGGCCGTATTATAATAATAAAATAATAATTGGGACGCACGTTACCGGAGCCAATCTGAACGATAGCTAATCCGGTATTACACGCGTATCCATATGGAGTGAGTTCACCTTAATATCATGCCGTCTGCAGCCCCCTTAAGGTATTCTGTATAGGCAATTATTTTGGACATTTCAAGAAAAATAGAAATCTAACAATTAAAAAATATTTTAATATAATTTAAAAGTAATTCAGTAAAAAGTAAAATAGTTCTGTATCAGAACTATTTTTATTGATATGTAATCATACGTAATAATACGTTTACACAAAACAAATTAAATGGCTTTTTTAATTGATTTTAAAGTTATAATACCTATTATACAATTTGTACATGATAAAATTTCAGAAATGCCTTCATTGGGGTCTTACAATCATCTAAATATTAAGCTCGTTATTGAAGGTACAAAATACTATTATTTTATTGGTTATTAACTTTTTTTTTAATATTATTTGAAAAGCACCTATGAGATTATATCCAAAATATTGATTTCTATCAATTATATTTTAGGTGTTTTAACACTAAAATTAGTTAAAAATTCCTTTTTATTTGTTTTGTGTAAAAATCGAACCAATGGAAGTACCAAGTTTTTGTGAGTCGCTTAGGTAATTTTGATTAAAAATTAATGGGACAGAGAGCCTTCTTTAAAAAAAAAAAAACTGTTTAAGGGGGTTCAAGTTGGTCATTTTCTAAGGAGTATTATATAGGCAATTCATCATACATGGTAAAATTTTAAATTCAGTTAGAGAGGTCATTAAAGTTAATAAAGTTAATAAATAAATTCCTTGGGCTTGTATCTATATCCGTATAGGTTAAATATAAATTGCAAGTGTGAAAATAATGAAATAAGGCCGTATATCAAAATCACTTTTTGAACAAAAAGTTGCTTTCACTGTGACAAAATTGTGAGACTTTGGATGATCCAATTTTAACTATAAAAAGCACAAGATTGTTTGACATATTTTCTAGGTTTTAATTGAGGCGTGTTTTGGAAATATGAGTTTCCGCTTTAAGTATACATAATGAAAAATGTTTAAAATATTGAAATTTTGTTTAATCATACCGAAGTCGAAAATTTATATTTCGAAAAACGCCTAGATTAAAACCTAGAAAAAATATCAAACAGTATTATACTTTTTATAGAATTAAAATCGGACCAGCCAAGTCACGCTATTTTTTCACAGCGAAAGGTCTAAAAACTATATTTTTTTACCGACTCGAACCACCTTAATTATTCTAAATGAGGAATACTTGAACTGTGCTTCCTTGGAGTTTTTTTTTGAAAACTATACTGTACGAGTATTATACCATACTATGTCAAATGTCTATGTATATATAATAATATTTATTAAATAACCAATTATTTAAGTTTAAAATCGTATCCACAACAAGGAAATGGTAAGATAGGATACATGCTAACCTCGTAGATTGTCTATCGGATAAATTACTAGGACGATACACACCCAATTTTTAAGGGGTTTTGTATAGGCAATTTTCATGAAATTTTAAGAAAAATTAAAATCCAACAATTTAAAAATATTTAATTATATTTTAAAAGTAATTTAAAATTAGTCTTGTGTCTGCAGTACCATTTTTTTTATTGTTGTATTATCACGATATTTGTTAAAACTCACATTTACGCTCTATACAAAATATGAAAGAAGAAAATATTTACTATGCCTTAGGGTGGAATTTTTTTTTCAATATGTTTTTTGAATACTTAAATCCGTGATTGAAAATCGTAAAATTTAAAAATTTTTTTAAAATTAATTTAACTAAAAAAACTCCATGCTATGACATAGTAAATATTCTCATCTTTCATATTTTGTATACATTTTGACTCTGCGATTACTAAGAGAGAAGTTGTAGTTATAACATATTGTTATATACCCTACAAAATCGTATACTTAGATATTTCTTTTTTTGAAACGATAAACGAGAATATTTAAAATGGTAATTGTGACAAAACCGTAGTTAGCCCATATGGACTACCCCATGCCGAGATGCGTACTTACATATAACTTTTGCACACGTATCTATATTTAGAATTAAAAATGATAAGTAGTCCAAAAAACCAGCATATGGTAATTAATCCTAGTACCGGCCCGAGTCTAGACGGGGGGGGGGGGGAGAGCAGGTGAAATAGAAAATCAAAACTGACCACACGTAATACAAAATATAATACTGAGAACATCTGCAAGTCGGAATAAATAGAGGGTGTACGACAGTTAGACAGACCAATGACGATACGCAGCAGAGTGAGCAAGTAATATATACGAATATACTTACAAAAGAATACATCCGATAACTAAATATTTCTTAGAAAAAACGACTACATTATGGGCCAATGCAATCAATTCTGCTCTAAGACGAAAATCGTGAGACCGGACCCCAAGTAGAGAGGTCACAAGGGGTCATCCCTATATAACTGGGTCCCCGAACACTGGAATCGCAGACGACCCGGGACTAGCGATTGCGACGCATACTCCACGCCGGTGGATTTTCTATTTTTTACGTATAACATCTCTCCGGGAATTTCTATTATTATAAGTTCTGTTAATCATTTATTAATAAATATGGTGAAAGTGAATAAAAATAATATATTCATTGACGAACATTTGGTGTTTGACTTCAATTATTTCAATTAACATCAAATCTACGTCGGTGGTCGAGTACCCTTCTGAGGTTCAAGGGCACGCACGCAACAATATAATAGTCGTGAACATATTTTAATACCGCTAAAACGGATGTATGGCATTCTCTTACGTAAGTGAAATTTCGTCATATAAAAACAAAATCTCTATATAAGAATATGCGGTAGGACAAAATCCCCCGAGAGATAAATAAAATAAAAATGATTGAAAACAGTGGTTAAGCATGAAAATAAAAGACGAGTAGATAATTTTAACTCATTTACCACTCCATATTATAATTTATTTGGTAGGTACATTAGGTTAGCCATACATATAACCTATGCCTATATATATATATATTATAATAAATATTATATTTATACACTCGTCGCTAGGAATTTAAAAATGGAATTTATATAGGACTATATTTAACATGTATTTAACACTACTTTTAAATAATTGAATTTCCATTTTTTTTTTTTTAAAGTTCCTTAAAATAGCCTAAACAGAATTCTATAAACTATTAAACTATTCGACGTCCTAATAAATGCAGTAATATTTAATTTTAGGTACCTACCTAGTATTATTTACATTTTTATGGTTTAGGTGTGGGCACCTATAAGCCGGGTAGGGTCACTTACTCGTTATATTATGCACATTTGGACATTTTAATTTGAAAATGTCCATACTACGCCTCGTCGAGTAAGTAACAGGAGAAAGAATAAGTATTAATAATAGTATAGTATTAAAATAAAGA
Source organism: Pemphigus obesinymphae (assembly GCA_025469235.1). Classification (NCBI taxonomy): domain Eukaryota; kingdom Metazoa; phylum Arthropoda; class Insecta; order Hemiptera; family Aphididae; genus Pemphigus; species Pemphigus obesinymphae. Next base: position 9,961 of record JAIPRL010009677.1, read on the forward strand.
TAAATATTTTGTAAGAAAAACTATAATAAATAAATAAAGGGGGAGGATTTTTATTTCAAATTGTTCCATAGTATTATAATGTCAAGGTAAAATAACAAATAATTACATAATTTATTAGGTTATCTACCTAAAATAACTAAAAACATATATTTTTATATTGATGTACCTGTATAATAATATAATATAATATAATATATAATAGTTCTACTAGGAACAAATCCAGAAATATTTTACCGGGGGGGGGGGGCACATACCCTTGAATGTTTTTATCGATAACTATTTACCTAAAATTATGTCTAACATATTATAAGTATATGTTTTTTGTAATTTGGAGGGTGCATGCCCCTCTTCACCACCATTCTAGAATCCACGTATGCGTTCCACTAAGATCTCGGAAAATATTTATTCCCTACATAGTCGATTTTGATAAGTGCATTTTTACATGTTAATTGAGTTGTTAAAAAATACATTTTTTTGATTTATTCAATAAACTATACATTTAAAAAAACTAACATATATCGACAAAAGGATAAGGATAATTAGGGAACTAAATAATATTTTTAGCTATAATTTTTTTTCTATTTCGTATTACCCACATCTCTATAAGTTAATAAAAATAAAAATGATTAATGTCACTTTTTTATAACATTTTTATAATCATTTTTTTCTCTATTAAAAAGTTCCGTAAAAATTCTGAAAATGGTCGTACAAATTCATAAAAATTACGTATACTAATTATTGGTGTGAAAAAATCCTGAATTTCAAGGTGGGGGGGGGGGCGTAATGGACGTGACATAAACTCAGTGTCGTTTAATTACAATTTGCATCGCCCCTATGCAAATAAAACGTCTACACGTCTGAAAAAAAAAGTGCATACATATTATTCAAAGAAGACACTAGAGGGAGTAGAGGACAACACAAATGCATCTGTATCTATACTATACCTACGACAACTACGTCACTATAGCATAGAGTATACACAGGGCCGATGCTATGTGATATTTGTGATGGGTCGTGAAGTATGAAATTGACGACTTGTGCTTAATAATGACGACTTAGAAAAAGTTTATTTAAATAAACGTAATTTCGTTATACCTATAAATATTACTAGAATTTAATCATATATTAAAAAAATATTTACCATTGTATGTACCTAGTTCACAAAACTGTGAGGGTGATATTAGCGCATCTCGTGACAATATCTCAGTACAGGTTGGTGGATTTTACCAATATGTTAAACACAGGCGATTGTTGGTCGGTCAACCAATTCTTAGAATGCACGCGGTATTTAGCACGGCGTAAATCGAGTCTTTTGAGAATCCCTACATATTTTGACGAGATATGACCACTCAGTACGCCAATATTGTTAATACTATCCACATATTATTTTTGTGAGCCGTACTGTAATTAATTTTAGGGTTTTAAGGTGGTTCGAGTCGGTCAAAAAAAATATCGTTTTTAGACTTTTTGCTGTGACAAAATTGCGCGAATTCGGCTGATCCGAAATCAATTCTGTAAGAAGCATAATACTTTTTGATATATTTTCTAAGTTTTAATCGAGGCGTTTTTGGAAATATGAATTTTCGATTTCGGTATGATTAAACGAAATTTCTAAATTTAAAAAATTGTTCACTTGTTTATATCTAAAGCGGAGATTCATATTTCATATTTCAAATTAAAACCTAGAAAAGATGTCAAAGAATATTATGATTTTTATAGAATTAAAATAGGACGAGTCAAAGTCTCACAATTTTGTCACAGCGAAAGCAACTTTCTGTTCAAAAAGTAATTTAGTATACGGTCTTATTTTCATTATTTTTACACTTGCAATTCATATTTAACCCAGACGGATATAGTTACAAGTCCAAGGAGTGTATTTATTAATTTATTATTAGCTCTATTAACTTCAATGATCTCTCTAACTGCATTAAATTCTGAATTTAAAATTTATCATGTACGATAAATTGCCTATATAATACTCCTTAGAAAATTACCGACTTGAACCTCCTTAAAATGTACACATTAATCGTTATTTACAATTTACATTTAGACATCTTATATTATTGTTGTGTCCGTTCATAGACCGCAGTTACTAATACATAATATTTGCAATGCCAAATATACAAATGATGTACACTCAAATCTTATTTTTTTAATATAAAATCAGCATTCTATAAAAATTTAACTGCAAGCCGGGCTGTTTCTAAAGAGTTGAATATAGGTAATATCTATGTAATATATATCTAAATATAATCACGTTTTGAACAGGAAAATGCTTTTGTTGTGACAAAATTGTGAAACTTTGGTTGATCCGATTTTAATTTCTGTAAAAAACCTAAGATTTTTTGACATCTTTTCTACATTTTAATCGAGGCTTTTTTCGAAATTATGAATTTCCATCTTAAATATTATAAAAATAATAAAATCGTCCAACTCGTGAGTCGTGATGGTGATAGATCTGATTAGGTTTTCAGATTTTAACTACCTACTCGATAGTAGGTATAAATAAAATTAATACGATTTTTAAATTATCACTTTTAACAAATATATTTAATCTATGTTACCGACCGAAGTTTATTTGTACGAAACATAATATTGTGTGGGTATACGGATATTAATATAATACTCTCGATGGATTGCGGGGTAGATATTGACATTTATTTTCTAAAATAATACTTATATTAAATAATATTGAAATTTTTCCACGGCCTACTAAATACATATTTATAATTTAAAATATTATTATCTGAAGTCTTTAAATAAATTTTAATCGTCATTTTCCGATTGCATGTCGATAAATCTAATAAGCATTTATTAAATAAGCAAAAAGTTACCAACCGATTCTTTTTTACCGACTTAATAAACAGAAAAAAAAAGACGGTCAGTAGGGGATGGAAGCACTTCGCTCATTAGGTAGGACACTGGTAGACGGTAGTGGATATATTGAATTTGAAACCAATGATAAATCATTTCTTTCTAAAAAAACGATTCTGAGCGAAGCTTCGGTGGATATGCTTGACAATCACTGCAGATTATACCTACTAATAATATAGGTAGGTATATTATGATAAAATTTTATAAAATAATGAACAAAAAAGTTGAAAAAAGAGTAAAATAATAAAAAATATATAAATACTTTTTTTCCGCCGATTTTTTTAAATTTAGTTACATTAATGCACGACTAACGTTATATTAAATTGTTTCAGGTCTTAAAATCTCATTTACCAACTATTTGGACTTAAATACCTCAAAATTGATAATTTTGTCAAAAAAATTTAAATTACTATAAAAAAAAATTGTAACTACGGATTTTTGAGTTTTTTTGAATTTAGTTAGAGTAACGTATATTTAACGCTGTATAAAATTTTCAGGCCTTAAAACTCAAAATGAGCCCTTTTAGGACTTAGAAACCTCAAAAACTAAAATGTCTATAAATAGCCCAAAATTACAAAAAAAATAAAAAAATAAAAAAAACTTAATCAACGTAAATATATTACTAAATTAAATATTCGATGTTAATTTCAAGATTTTCTAGTCATTATTTTCGAAATTACGAAGAAATGAAAAATCTCGATTTGACGAAGTCGTATATTTGCCGTTTTTTCATCAATTCTTGGTAGTTTTTCTTTACGCATCAAAAAACCATTGAGAAAATCAAAAAATGATCTCCTTAAAGTACCAACTAGATGATATTTTCTACAGGAAACCATATAAGAATATAAAGATCGAAGTACTCCTTCTGGTAGTAAATTTGAGAAAAAAAAAATAATAATAAAATAAACATCATTGTAAAACCACTAGATCCCTCGCTACGCTCAGAATCTAAAAGGTTGTGAGGTTTTTCGACTAACCGACTATGCCGAATAATGAAACTTAGTTTTTACCAACTTATCTTCTAAGTAAAGGGTCTTCACGACCCCAAAAACCTCCTTTCTCTTCGGCCCCGGGTATACATAGGTACTGTACATATGCCAACTATACGTCACTGTAGTATATAGGTATATATAGGTATATACTGCTGGTATCTATACTGCAACTGCAATAATTACATCACTACTTACTGCATCCATGATAGGTACGCATACTCTACTTGCGATTAATGAAGTTTGACAATTACAAAAGTGTTTTTGTAGGCTATAATTTTAATTTAATCTACTTTTCCATTTTTAAATTTGGAATTTTTTCTCCTAGATTTATACTTGAGTTTTTTTTCGTGGATTTTTTTCCCTTTGGTTTATGTTTCTGTTACCCACGATGTAGGTAAAACAATGTGGTATTCTTTTTCTATGGTGGTCACTTGGTGTTCGAAAATGAGTCGTAAACGTATGGCAATTAATTCAGTAAATTGTCGACCAGGAGCGCTAAAAAGGCCTATTTTCTACAATTATATACCATATATTTTCTGTGATTACTACTCATTACTCAAAAGTCATATGGTTGTACTTAAAAACTTATTTATGGATGTGTTTAAAATATACTAAAATTATATATTTTAACCGTCATTTAACTAGTAAAACTATTTTATAAAATATTTTTATTGTCACCAAGGTCCAAGGATGTACTAGGAATACAAATCTGCTTTGGGCATTTCGTAAATCGGATACATTTTTTTAAAATGATGTCCTCTAAAATTAGGAATCATATAATACAATAAATTTAAATAATAAATAAATTAGGTAGGTATAAAGTATTCATTATAAGCATTTGAATATCAAACACCATTTATTTTTTTGAAAAGTACAATATTGACCAAATGCAATGCATCTATATATCTATTATTATTATTAATATTATTAATATCTATTGTTATTTATCTGATATTGAATTGCGTTGAAACTCGATACAAATAAATGTTATTAAAGAATAAACATATGTCTATTTCATTTTCCATATTACCTGTCACATGATTTTGAACGATGCACTGTTGCTTTGAAATATTTTAAAAATTATAATTTAACTCAAAACTAATTAATTAAATTATATATAATATTATTTATTATTAAATAATAAATAATTATGTTAAATAAATGTTTTGTACCTGGGTGTAGCTCAGACTACGCAAGTAATATAAAAATTAAAATCTGAACGAAAACAAATTCCATCAATGTTTCATCTTCCAGAGGTACCTAAGTACTTAAAAATAAATATAATTTCTATATTTAATATTTTACTATTCAAAAATAATGTTCATACAGTGTTTTATATACACACACTATTTTATATGTACTAGTATTTGTATTTAAAAATCCAAATTTAAAAAAAATGTGGATATGTGCATTGTTTTTAAGTATACACTTAAAGCCATAAGGTACAAACAAATAGTATAACATTTTTTAAAAATATTATATGTTGTAAACAATATCCATAAACACAGAGGAAAACATTTTAAGAAGTTATCATCTCAGAGTAAACATTTTTTTTTTATATAAATACTGTTGATTTATCGTAAATCGTTTATAACGGTTTTTTTATTTTGTTCTTTTTTATATAAAAACCTATATTTGTATAACCCTGGTTCACGTTTATATTTTGTACCACGCGATCGTGACTCGTTTCTGTCAAATGAAATGTGAACACCAAAGACGTTCATATTTTCAATGAATTTAAACGATTTTCATTTCACTATAAACCTTATAAGATTTAAATAAAATACTTCAAAGTCCATTTTTCTGGGATCTACTATAAAATTAAACGATAGTTTCTATGAATCGGTAAATTTTGGTAAATATATAAGAAAAATGTATATTTTGTTAACAATTAATGAATTAAAATTTAAAATAAACAATAAAATGTACATTGTACGTGTTCATTTTAACATATAGGTCTTATTAATATAATAGGTTTATTTATATGTCTATAAATGCATAAGAATAAACAACCGAAATATTAAGGAAAAAACGTTAATATTTACAATATAAATTATAATAATTAAATTAATTATATATATATAATAATTTTCAATTTTAAAGTTTTTTCGTCATAAAAGAGTTAATTTTAGTTATTTTAGTTATTATTCTATGTTATTACCGACAGTTATATATTCATGTTATATAGGTACACTAAAGTTTCGGGTAGAATCGTTTTGTCGAAAGAAATGATTGAAGAAAAAAACATTGCTTTCAAATTCAATATATCCATCACCAATACACCAGTACAAAAGTTAGTAAAATATCAGTGGCATACGAAAAGATAAAACTTTTTAAAACTATTTTTATACTTTTGAACACATACTAGTTATATAGTTTAATTTTTAAATAGATAATTATTAAAACCAGCTCATAATTAAAATAAAGAATAAAGTACCATTTAATGATTTTATTTTTTCTATGGGTACTATTACGATTTAATATTTATTTTAGTCCTGTATATGTATCGGATTGTGTCAGGTCAGTCCGATTTAATAATTATCGAGTTGGGTAGATATAATTTTATTGTTTATTTATTCGTTAAATTTCAACGTTTTTATTCCAAATGTTTACTTATATTTTTGAACAGTAATTACATTTTTGATATGAGGGTTGTGTTGACTGTTGAGTACGATTTTCTATCGGATGGATTTGGTCAATTTTTGGATTTTGGGTTTTGGTACTTGAACCAAAAAAAAAAATCGCACCCCTGGTATATATAGTAGTAAAATACATACCTCTTATAAAATAAATAGAGGATAATATTTTTAAATGAACCCAAAATGTTGTCCTCTATTCATTTAATAATAGGTATTTTTACTCCAAAATCGTTGGAGTTGGTCATTTTAAAAGGAGTATTATATAGGCAATTTATCATACATATGGCTGCATATCAAAATCACTTTTTGAACAAAAAACTACTTTTGATTTGACAAAATTATGAGATTGAAGGCCTGATTTTAATTCTATAAAAACCTTTAAGATTGTTTGACATATTTTCTAGAACATAATCGAGGCATTTTTTAAACATGAATTTTCGACTTAGGGCCGATTTCACCAACGATTTTAATCACGGTTAGCGATATTAATCACGATTAACGTTAGTTTAACCAGTGGTTGGATTTCACCACATTCGATTACAGCTTAATCACGGTTAAATACTAATCAGTCATTTTTGGGCGGTTAGCATACTTAATCACGATTAAGATTCCGTTTAACGATGTTTTTATTG
>JAIPRL010009678.1:0-17094 GCA_025469235.1 Pemphigus obesinymphae
CAAAACAGATTTTTGTCCTATGCTGCTTTCCTATTAAAAATTGATCATCCTCAACACGACTATTCCCTTATTCCCTCAACCCTTCGACTTCCATACTTAACATCCCGTCGAATCGAAGCCAAACATTCCTTCATAACATCCCTTCTGAATGGCTCTGTTGACACACCTGATCTCCTATCCTCAATCTCCTTCCGTGTTCCAACCCACAACGTAAGAATCCACTGTCGTTTCCAACTTCCTCATCACCATACCTCATATGGACAAAATCATCTAATAAATAGAATGTTGAGAAATTTAGATAAGTTTAGTCCTGACCTCATTTTCTGCTAGTAATCTATAACATAATTATTATTGTATTTATCTTTATCTTTTATCCTTTATATCATATTATATTAATTTTTTAAATTGTATTTTGTTTTTCTTATTATTTACTTAATAATAAATTGTGTCCATAATATTTTACTCTATGATCGTACAAATTGTTCTTCAGGTGTAGCATATTATGATTTATCATAAATTATTATACTATTACACATCAAAATTTTGAAAATGATATTATTTTAGTCTTTAATTTTATTATACATATCATATGTTACAGTTTATTTTATAATTACATACTTATTACTTAATTTTGGTTATTTCATATACTTATGTTATTATTTAATTATTACTATTGTTACTGTATTATCCTTTAATATCACTATTGTTAAATTTTAATCTATTTTACTTTTATAATTTTCTTTTGAATTGCCATTTGGCGTTAAATAAAAAAAAATAAATAAATAAATATATCAAAAATGACCGATTCATAGAAATTGTAGTTTTCATTCTATGGAGGACCACGGAATTAAAATTTTGAGTACTATATTTGTTTAATTACATTTAAATCTAATAGGGTTTATGGGGAATTAGAATTATATTTTAATTTAACTTGAACTTTATGAAAATCGTTCAAATTCCTTAAAAGTATGGATGTTGTTCACTTTCACGTTCTATTTGGTAGTGGCGTTCGCTTGTCGTTCACAACAAAATATAAACGTGAACGCATGAAAATGCGTTCATGAACGTCGTTCTTTCCAGACACTGCCTATGTGCAGAGGCGTAACTAGGAATTTTGACATTCGGGGAAAAGTGTAAAATTACGCAAAAAAAAAAAATATCATAAACTTTTTTGGTGTCGACTTAATAAGAATAATTTATTGAAATGCTTTCTTCAAACAGTAAATAAGCAAAAAAAAAGTCATAAACTTTCAGTATTTTTTAGAGAGGCGACTCACCTACCCCCAAGATTCCCTTGCCGAAGGGCCCTGAATATACCCGCATTTATGTGTATTATTATACTTTTAAAAATTTACGCCAACCAAAATATTTACACTACCCAATAAATTCAAGCCCGAGGATCAAACACCCCCTCCCCATACCTCCCTAGTTCGCCACTGACTATGTGTTATATCATAATTTAGCGTTAGGTTCTTATAATAATAAAACAATAAACATTTATTACTTTTAAATATAATGTATTATAGAAATTCAACATAATAGTATGCGTAAATTACATAAAATAATTAACTGTGTAATTAGTAATCGTTTTTATATGGTTCTATTAGGTATAACATAATAGAAAAAAAAGATTATTATAGAATATCATAAATAGTAAATACACAAAATAATACGAACAATATTCTACTTAAATGAAATTATTTAATCCTGATTATATAATATATGATAATATATTTAAAACATATAATAGGTGCAAATTGTTATTACGTTAAAACATTTTGGAAATCACGTGCGTTAGACTACATAATATATTTAATTAAATTAACAATTTTTTGTTAAAAAAATACTACTGAATTAAAATTCCTGTTTTAATAAACAATAATATACCTGTAAACATTAAGATAAAATCAGTAATTGGTTTTAATTGTAGTTAAAAATTAAACCAGAAATTTTATGAAAGTAATTAATTATGTAGTAATAACAAAAATATTTAAAAATAATTAATTATATTTAAATTTTTTTAATTGTATGTATATATTACTATACAATATTGTAATATATAAAAATTTAAAAGTGATATAATTTGGTATAGTAAATATATTTTATTGCATATGGATGTCCAAGTAGTGAATAATTATAGTGAATTATTTATAGTTTTAACTATGGTACATTTTATCGATTTTTCTAATTAAAACAATTCAATTTAATTAAAGGCTTAATTATTTTTGAGTTATTATTCATTACTTTTAAATTTTAATTAATGAAATTTTAGTATTATACATGATACATTACAAATAATTCTCTGTGACACGCATACAGTTTTATACAAAATGTAAATGGTTAGTTTTAATTTAAACATCATAGGATGATATGAGAGGATAAACTAATAGCCGTAATTTCGGAATTTTTTTTTAGGGGGGGGGGGAACAAAAGCAAATATTTTCATTAACTCTTCCTCAAAAAAAATTTTGAATAAGCACAACATAAAAATGTATCATCTATAGTTCTGTATCATTTCTATAATCATAATTATTGAGAGCTATACTATACATATCATACTAATATATGCAACAAATAAAACCTTAAAATTTCTATTTAAATTTTTTTAACAATACAATATTCTGTATAAAACAAGTTAATCAGGGGCATATGAATAATATTTTCGCCAAAAATTTAGAAATCGCTTTTAAAAAAGGAAAAAAGCAATAAAAACCAAAGTCGTCAAGATACAAATGATGGAATTGATTCATAGTATCTTTATCGATAGTATATTATTATTATTTTTAATTTAAGAATAAAGATCAATCATTGCATTCGAAAGACTATTCTGGGCAAAACTCGGTATATTAATATAATTAAAAAATTTTCTTTATGATAACTTTATTTTGTTACTTCCCCTAAATTAATCAATATTAAATATGCTATAAAACACCAAACAAACCTCTTCCTAACTGCTAAAATATACTTCAATATGCAAAATGATTTTTTTCTGGATGAATACTGTGATCGACAAATTGACCTCATTTTTTACCCACTTTGAACTGCATACAATTAAAATATGTAAAATTCTAAAAATTCAATATCTAATCATAGTGTATGTTATATAATCTATAACATAATATCTTGAAATTCTATACAAATATCAAATGTATTTATACTGTATAATAAATATATAAATAAACAACTTTTAAATTAAAATTGTTCCTAATACAAAATAAGCAATATTAAAGATTACAAACATTTTATAAAAATAACTCAATACAAATAAATAAAATTTTAAACTTATAAAAATTACAAAATATATTAATAAACTATTGATTTTGAGACGAGTGACTAATCTATTGGTTCTATAATAATATATGTAGAGAAAATTTAATGAATATGTACTAAGTGTTAATGAAAACTATATCTATCTAAAATTATTGTTAAAAATAGAAAAATATAATGTAAAAAACATAAAATTTTAAGCAAATAATTACTGTAACATAATATTGACGTAATAAAATTAAACTTTATTTTATTAATTTCAGTACCTACTTCAGAATAAAATTGAAAGAAAAGGAAAACTATCGTATTTAATGGAAAATTATTAGATATAAATCAGAAAGTAATACTACCGACTTTGCTCAGAATTATTTTTTCAATTAAATACCTAGGTATTTCATACAACAGTCCTAACAGATTCAATATCAGATATTTGCTATAAATCACAAATGTATACAAAATAATAAAAAATAACCTTGGGTTGCCTTCCCGATATCTCAGGAATGGCTTAGGCTTGGAGTCTTATATGGAGCCTTGGCTTCACAAAGACATCCACAAAACAATGAATCAAAATGTAGGCATGCCTTAAGCAGTGGTCAAATTAGAAAAAATAGTAGAGAGGGTGCTATCAGATTTTTAAGAAATGAGCATCCCTCTAAACAATATAACTCGTATACTGTTAAATATTATTAATGGGGGAGCTCTCAAAATATTTCAAAGTAGTAGAAGAACTCGCATATTCTTGCGCTTCCCTCAATTCGAGCACTGGTCTTAAGTAAGTTTTAAGTATCTATGTACATTTTAAAACTCATTAACATATTACATTTAGTTTTTAATATAATATGTAATCGGACGAAAGAAGGATTCTCCATGTGAGTCGCGATACCAAGATACCAAAGAAATAAAATATTTTATGTAGGACACAATCATCAAGTTCTACTATTGAGTATTGGTATGCACGTATCATTTTTAATAAATATAAGCTTTCCATATTATATTAGCGGAACCGCGCAAAAACAGGGCATGAAGAAAATCACGAAACCTTCGCAAAATAGATCGGAGTCGAATGCACAGTGAACGGCATCGGAAAACGGCGACGGAATAAAAATGCAATGTTTTCAGTGGTAGGTATCATGGCAGAAAGAAAAAAGTTAGCGTTACAATAGTATTACGTAGGTAATGTAAAATTCAGGTGGAATCTAAAGTACCATTTTTACCATTTTTCACTCATTATTATTAGTAGGATGAATTTGAGGTTTCTGGACTTTCTAAGTCCACATATACAAGCTAAAATGCTGGCGTACCTCCTATACCCTGAATTTTATTTCTTTTTTTTAACCACCATAATGGTATTTACTATATAACCTATCATATATCCTTATCATGTATTTTAATCATATTCAAGTTATCGAATTACTTTATCACATACTACAATATTTTCAACCATCAAAAAAATCATAGCGCCATATACTACATCATACTACTGCTTCTATAATGTTCATAGTACGAACCCACTCGATGCCAATAAGACAACGATTCTCGTTTGTGCTAAGCCGCTCCAACATTAATGACATTTAAAATTGGAAGGGCATTTTCTGAAAGCTCCTTTACGTCAAAATTATTAGTTGTTTTTTTTATCTTATTTGTTTGTGCTACGTTCGTTATAATTTGTACAGTTTTTTCTATCATAACCCCAATTCCAAAGTTATTAAATTCCCAAAAGGGGAGTATTATTAAATGGGTCACCTACATTAAAATTTTGATTTCATTTCATTTTTTTTCAGAGCATTTGCTTATGCTTTCTTAGTGTTGTATTGTATCATTATCCTCATCGTTAATGATTGTTTCATTTACAAAGTTAAAAAATTTTCAAAACTGGGTGGGGCATAATTAGTTGATATAGTAATAAAAAATAAAAAAAGGTATGCAAATTTTTGAATTAAGAAAAACATTAAGTGTATAAATAATTTTCTCATAAATATTTCATAAAAATTATTTATATTTTCCGAGATATGTACAAATAATATAGTCTGTCTCGTTAAAATCACCCTGCATGTTATACATTTTTCTTTACAAAGAAATATAAATTAATAATAAAAAAGATACTGTCGTGTATTTAAACATTTTTAATTAATATTAGATAATAATTTTTCTTCGAGAATCTTAAAATTTCCTATAAGATTCCATTAAAACTATGGGAAACTCGATTATAAGGAGTTAAATATAAGCAATTATATCAAATTTTATCAAATTCGAAATTATAATCAAAGAAACTTTTAAAGATATTTTTAATGTAATGTATGAACATGAAATCTTTAACTATGGTTGACGTTGTAACGGTATCATATTATCATAAGACGAACGTATAGTGAAATATGAAACACGTGATGACATCTAGCGGTGGAAGACAAGAATATTATAATGTGATGGCGAAAAATAGAAACAATTAGGCACAAAGCTAATCTGTGATTAATGAAATACGACGCAGAGCACAACAACATATTCGACGTAATAACGACCAAACCAGAGTGCGCCATTACCAACGGACAGATTCAGCACGTCGATGAAACCAAAGAAAAAACAAAAAACATACACGAACAAAAAACAATATAAAAACAAAAGTAGTATGAATAATAATTACATACCTAGTAGTTATTAATCATACAAATGACAGGATAAGTTTCAACACAAGACAGAATTATAAAACCGATACATCAATTTTTCGAAAGCGGCAATCGCAAAACGCGTAAATAGGCATCGCGACGATCCGATCGATACCTCCACTCATCGCGGACAATACGTTGATGTACACAAAAAATCATAACCCGAGACGCGCAATAAACAGTCCACAAAGACAATTAGATACCGCCATAGCGTGGTTCGAGAAATGGCGTCTACACGTTAATGCAGAGAAAACTACAGCAATTCTATTCAACCATCCCCATCCAAAAAAATGTAAACAACTACAAATTAAAAACTACCAAATAAAATGGTCAAATAACGTTAGATACCTAGACATCAACTACGATACAAATTTAAGCGTTTCTACTCACGTGCACAATGCAACCTTAAAGACATCAAGAGTTCAGAGAATGCATAATCCGGTAATAGGGAGAAACAGTTCAGTCTCGACCAAATTTAATATAAGTATCTACATAATGTACATTAGATCTGTACTGGCATACGGGGGTCCGGCCTCCTGGAGTTCCAATATTTCCAACACCAACTGGAATAAAATAGAAGCCGTGCAAAACATCAGCCTTCGAACAATCCTGGCTGCTCCTGCTTATGTTAGGAATAAAACTCTTTTCGCAACAACTGGCTTGCACACTATACGCGAATTCATAAAACATAACACAAATAAACTATTTTACGTCAACAATTTCTTATTATACCATCACATTCGTATGATAGGTCTCGCCTACCAACCAATCCTAAATGTTTGGAAACTCCGACCCATCACTTGAGCCGAACAATATATAATTATGACAAAATACATTCTCCCACACTTCAGAGAATAACGCCTGAAAAGTGAACAGGCCTAGATCCGTGCCGTTAATCAAATCAAAGCAAAGCGAACGATACCTCATTCTCCAGTTTCATAAATCATATATTATTAATTGTTATAATATATGATAGAAACTGGGAATCACCACAAGTATATACGGCAACCGGCTCACTGCTACAACGAACACGGCGATCACGGATCATTGGACGGTGACCCCGGACTATACGGAACCCAGCAACCGCGTTCACTACGGCATCCTTAGTTCCAACGGCGAACTCGGTGACTATAACCACGGCGACCCATCCAGCCACGGACCATCTCAATTCCGGTCCATTGAACGTTGAACTAACCTCCCCCGAACCCTTCCCGGATGTTGTGCTGGGCATCTGGACCGAGAACTTTGATGTAGGGAGCGTCCCTCTCGGACGTGGGTCTTGTAGGTCATAATCTCCCTAAAAATTGTAAATATATCATAGGTATCCATTGATACTTATTATTTATAAATGTCATTGTATAAATATTGAAATGTAAGACGAGTCAATGTTAAATATAAACAATATTCATTAACCAAAACTCGTTGTTCCTTTATTACAGTGCAGGGATCAGCAAGAGCCCTGTATCAACGTGGAGTTTAATTTTATTTGAATTTGATTAAAATATTATATGTCTTTAATATGTAATTTGAAAAATCAAAAAATTTCAAATAAATTATAAAATGAAAATAAAAATATTTAACTCGTAAGAATAGTAAATATTCTGATCAGTAATAAATTGTCCGATTAATAATCTTTAATCTATATAATAATACTCCTCTGATAATAGTAAAATATACATTACTCCCCATAACTTCTAAGAAAATTTGAAAATAATGAAATTCCAAAATAATTCTGAAATGAAAATTGTAACAATTATTCAAATTTACAATGGCGTGGCGCATTTGCATTAATAAATATAATTTTAAAATATCAATATTAAGGGGGTTATCTTAAAGATGCCTCCACATCGTTTAGAAAATTCTAAGACTGAGGAATGAAGACAGTTCTAACAGTGGAGAGAACGGCACCAAACCGTACTAACGTAACACAAATCTGAATACAGTCAAATTACTTACCTATACGATCTTCAACTATCATTCTGAAAATATTATATAAATACATTGTAATGTACAGCTAAAGTAAACAATGCGTCCGTGGATCCTGAATCGGGTCCTGGTACAAACTTATTCATTTAGACCAATATAGATACCTCTTATAGAAATAATATTTATTATGTTATTATAGATATTAATGTGATCACTTAATATTAAAATTATGTCGATCTATATCATAAAAGCCGTAAAATGTGTATTAGTTCTCACATAATAAAAATGATAAACTATTGTTAAAAATTAAAATTTTTTTTTAAAAAAAAATAGGAGATTAATATTATAGACTATAGGCATATTGAAAAAAATCAATATATGAATATTATGCCAATGTTGACCCTATTTTCCTCAGTCAAAATTTTTAATTATAATAAATCGTTCTCTAGTATTTATAATATGGTATCGCATTTATAATATGTTTCGTTAAACTCTCATGTACCTACTGTACATTTTAGCATAGCCCATTTTGTAAAATAAAAATAAAATCTTCACATAAACGCGTGTGATTCGATCTGAATATGAAAAAAATGAAATAAAATAAAATTACGGCTGCTATTGTCTGATTTTGAGTAAAATAAAAAATGTATTTTATTATGAAGTATTATTCTGTTTAATTAATTTAGTTACTTAGAAATTTTCCCGGTAACGTTTGATATCATTCTGAAAGTGTCTATAAAATTGACTAGAAACTTACAGTAGATTATGCCTAAAACACGTTTGATTGACCAGAATTATCTCGAAATGTTTTTATGCATGTTTTTTTATTTAAACACGTGATATTATTTTAAATATTATTGTATAATATCCCTTATCTGATTACGCCTATAGTCTGTAATCGTTCTTATGCGGTCATAAATTCATTCACAAATTAATCACATTAAAAGAGACAATATTATTACAAAAGAACAAATCTACGTTATACCTGTTCACATGGCCCATTAATCTAATAATGGGGGAATTTTGAGCATAATTAGTACTATAGAATGTTACACAAAATGTATTCGATTTCCTAGTACAAGAAATGGGTACTAGAAAATTTAAATGAATTAGTAACTCTGAACAATTTATGATACCATTTAATAATTAATAATAATTCTGAATCGCTTCAATAGCTTTGGTTGGACCAGACATATAAGGAGACCAAACGACAGAATTAAAGTCAAGTACCAAACGAACAAATGAGCAATACAGAGATTTTAGAGCTTTTGGATTATTTCATTCAAAACAAATTCTACTTACGAAACCTAACATTGAAGATGATTTGTTAGTGATATATGCATAGTGATCATTGAACGATAAAGAAGAGTCGAAATGAAATAAATACTAAGGTCTTTAATATGAGAAACTCTAGCCAATTCAATGTCATTTAAATAATACTTATAATTTTGAGTTACGAGCTTTTTTGAATATGTCATAATTTTACATTTATCAACATTGAAATACAGATTATTAAGAATACACCAATTATTTAGTAGAATAAGGTGGTTTTGGAGTAATTTTGCATCATTAGAAGATTTAATTATTTGGAATATTTTTAAATCATCAGGAAAAAATAATAAGCGGGAGTTTAAAATTTTTATATCATTTACATATATATTGAATAAAAAAGGAGCTAAATGACAATACTGTGAAATCCCTGAGCTGGCATCATATAATGATGACTCAAAATGTTTTACTTTAACCTAATGTATTTTATCAGAAATATAAGAGACTAATCAAGAATGAAAAGGATTACGAAAACCTAAATTATGTAATTTGGCCGGAAGAATGTTGTGGTCTATTTTATTAAATGCCTTAGAAAAGACATAATATATTACTATTTCAAAAACTCTTAATATAAAATATATATTTAATTCTAACATGTATACTGAATATTATAACTACCACAATAATTATTGATAAGTCGCCGAACCAATATGTATTTCTTTGGAACCATGTTCCTAACACCATTCATTCAGAGCTTAAGCGAAATAAAAATAAATTGATTTTGGCAAAATAATTATTTAGCATTCCGTAATAAATAAATAAATCAATAAACAGGTACAACAACATAATATAAATACAGTATATAGGATATTGTGACATTTTGTATCAGTAATTAAATAACTGTAATTGAATTCATTATATTTTATAAGTAATAGCCATGATTTTATTGAACATTACTCTTTCAATGTATTGCATAAATTTTGACGATACATCATATAAAACTTAATATTATTGAAAACATGTACTGATTTCAATTTTTAAAATGTTAAATATGTTTTAGTCTAGCTGAGTGTGTATTTTGAAATATGATCAATCATAATTGTCGATTATTTGTCCATAATTACTTACCAATTTTCTTGCTAAGCTCTATATAATCAATTGATTTATTAATTTAAAAACCATATTTATTGAATAGGTATAAATACATTTAAGAAATTTATTAGTAATTTAAAATAAAAATTAATATATATTATAAAATATAACAATATTTATAAATAAAAGTAAAATTAATAGGTATTATAGAGTATGATTATAAGTCACAAGTTTTATAACTGTAGGACGTCACCAGGTTAATAATATATAATATAATATATAAGTAAAATTAAAAGGTATTATAAATAATTTCCTATAATGAATTACGGTTAAAAACTGATGTTTTTCATAATTTTTTTTGAATTCTCTCGGCACATATTTTTTTAATAGCTATATTATATTTTTTTTTATTCATAATTATGTGTTTTATATTATTCGAAATGTTGAATATTTGAAAATTTTTCCTTTAATCTACCTTTGGTACATTAGATTTTCAGAATTACCTCTCATAAAGGCAATTCTTAAAATTAAAGCGTTGTGAGAAATTTGTTGATTTTAATTTATATTATTATTTTAATTCAGTTTTTTGGATTGAAATTCTCGAAGGATAGATTTAGATACTGTTTACTATCTAGTATAGAGTCTTATAAAAATTATAACTACTTATGTATATAGATTTTACTAAAAGACATTAAGATGACGAAATGTAGATAAAAAATATTTCTAGAATATAGGAATTTTATTAGATACTTTATCAATGGAAAAAGCTGATCTCCTAGGACCTAGGGCATTTTATATTATGTTTTTGATTATGAAGGAATTGTATAAAGTGTTGTTTGTAATTTGTAACCTTTATTAGCTGGGTTTTTTTATAGCATGTTGTACACTATCTATCGGAGATATCTTGAGCATACTACGACAAAAATTAAGTGCACTGTGACAATTATTCCGAAAATAAACCTCCGATTCTGATTCTAATTTAATGTTAAATATTTTCAGAATAGCGAATAGTATATAAAAATATCTACCTTAGGAATGCCTCCGAGTCTTAAAATCTGGGTTAGTTGGAATGGAGTTTTGTGAAAAAATAATACATTTTTTTTGGGAGGGTGGATCTGTAATGACGTATATCATAAATGACATTGAACCATATTGCATCTCATAGCACTATAACAATAATTCCATAAAATAACCACCTTTTAGTTCCCAACTATTGCTATATATACAAGTTCAGAAAAGCTTATTAGATTTTTTAAATATTCATCAACATTATACATTTAAACGTAGTCTAGCTGAGTGTATTTTGAAATATGATCATGCATTTATTTCATTATTTTTCATTGTACCATTATTACTTACGTTTAGATAACTTATCTGCTGTAAATTCAATTGATTCATTTATGTATAAACCAAAATTATTAAATAGTTATATTTACTCTTAAGATATTCATTAGTGATTCAATATAAAAATCAATATATATTAGAAAATCTAACAATATTTATAAATATAAGTGAAATTAATAAGTATGATAGAATATGATTATACGTATCAACTACTTTTAACTGTTGGATGTCATCAGGTTAACAATATATAATATATATATTATATATAAAAAATTAAAATTAAAAGATATATTAAAAATACCAAATGATGAATTACGGATGTAACTTGTTGTTATCCATAATCTTTATTTTAAGTCTCTCAGCACATATTTGTACAATAGGTTTATTATATTTCTTTTTATTCATAACTAATTATTTTAATTTATAAAAATATTGAAAAATATTAATAATGATGTGTGGTTTTGACATTATATTATACATTGATCTATTTTTATTATCCATTAGCGGTCTTCGGAGCTTTCTTCGACTACAACTAAGTGTCTACATGCAGTATAACAATAAAAAAACCACCTGTTAGCTCTGAAATATTAATATATATAAGTTCAGAATAGCAAATTAGATTTTTCAAATATTGATCAAGAGAAAAACAGCGCAAAAAGTGTTCAGTTAGGTAATTTTGAGAATTTTACATTTGTACCTAGTTTAACCAAATACAAGATGGCTAACTCCATAAATCTCGAGAATAATACTTGTGATATCACAGACTATTACGTAATATAACTAAATATCATAAGATCCGGTCATAGTGGATTCCTAAATCACAAAAGCTATATCATACTATTTAAATATCAGATTTCAAGCTCTATTTTAGACTACCTGATAATGTTTATTCTTAAATATAATCAAACTTATTATTGATATAAATATTTTACCATTACTACTTACTTTCTTTATGCAAATAAGTTACTTTTGCTATTGTTTTATTAATTTAGAAACCATAATTATTGTATATATCTAATATTGTTAAATTAATTAATTCAAAAATTGTAATACACTTTTAAAAATAAAAATAATATATGATAAATAACAATTTAAATTCTATAAAAATATATATAATAGAATATATCATCAGATATTTTCTGTTATATATATTTTTATATATTATACGTTCGAAAATTGTTATTTAATATCTTTTTTTAAATACTCACGGCACATATTGTCAGTGCCAGATCTAGAAGAGCGAACCGGGGCACTTGTTCTGGGCGTCATTATGATGGGGCACAAAATGTAAAAATATTTCATGCCGCTTTTGGAGATGGGGTGGGTCCCCTTCATCGTTTTTTAGAAATTGACAAATGACCTTTTTTTTTTTTATTTGCTTATTAAAATTTAAAAAGGGCCTCTACAATTTTTTGCCCCGCACAACAAATTCTCTAGATCCAGCACTGCATATTGTCGTCAAATTTGTTCTTATTTTTATTCATAACTAATGGTATTATTTTATTCAATATATTGACAATTTTAAAAAAGTTGATTTTAATATAGTTTGAGATACATTATTTTTATATAATTAATTTTTAGATATGTAATTTATAAAATTTAAGCGTTCTGAGAAATGCATTGACATCCCATTATATTATTATTTTGATTAAATTTTTAGATATTAATTCTCTAAGGGCTGGTTAAGATACCGTTTGCATATACCTATAAATAATATTACTAGTTATTAATAAAGATTTTTTTTTAAAGAAATTTAGTTCACAAAACTTTGCTAGCTAAAAAATATTTATTGAAAGGAGCGAATTCTATTAGATAAATAAACATAGAGACAATCTGACTTTCTAGAACCTAGGGCATATAAAAATATATTATATGCAATTTGCAAGGAAATGTACAAAGTGATGTTCATAATTTGTAACCGATTTTATAAAAAAACATTATCTATAAATTTCAAACAAATTTTCAATTGAACATTACATAGTATAATTTATTTATTTATTTTGTTATAAAAATTTAAACGGGCAAGTCCAATATATACAAGAAAAAACAATGAATGTATTAGATTACAATGTTTAGTTACATATGTTGTACCTTTTATAGTAGTACAATAAAACTGATAATGGATATAGTATTCAAGTTACGAATACATACATACAAAAAATAATCAAAGAGTATTTACATAATATATCAATATTTTATTGTTGTTAAGATATACATTAAAAGAGACAATATTATTACAAAAGAACAAATCTACGTTATACCTGTTCACATGGCCCATTAATCTAATAATGGGGGAATTTTGAGCATAATTAGTACTATAGAATGTTACACAAAATGTATTCGATTTCCTAGTACAAGAAATGGGTACTAGAAAATTTAAATGAATTAGTAACTCTGAACAATTTATGATACCATTTAATAATTAATAATAATTCTGAATCGCTTCAATAGCTTTGGTTGGACCAGACATATAAGGAGACCAAACGACAGAATTAAAGTCAAGTACCAAACGAACAAATGAGCAATACAGAGATTTTAGAGCTTTTGGATTATTTCATTCAAAACAAATTCTACTTACGAAACCTAACATTGAAGATGATTTGTTAGTGATATATGCATAGTGATCATTGAACGATAAAGAAGAGTCGAAATGAAATAAATACTAAGGTCTTTAATATGAGAAACTCTAGCCAATTCAATGTCATTTAAATAATACTTATAATTTTGAGTTACGAGCTTTTTTGAATATGTCATAATTTTACATTTATCAACATTGAAATACAGATTATTAAGAATACACCAATTATTTAGTAGAATAAGGTGGTTTTGGAGTAATTTTGCATCATTAGAAGATTTAATTATTTGGAATATTTTTAAATCATCAGGAAAAAATAATAAGCGGGAGTTTAAAATTTTTATATCATTTACATATATATTGAATAAAAAAGGAGCTAAATGACAATACTGTGAAATCCCTGAGCTGGCATCATATAATGATGACTCAAAATGTTTTACTTTAACCTAATGTATTTTATCAGAAATATAAGAGACTAATCAAGAATGAAAAGGATTACGAAAACCTAAATTATGTAATTTGGCCGGAAGAATGTTGTGGTCTATTTTATTAAATGCCTTAGAAAAGACATAATATATTACTATTTCAAAAACTCTTAATATAAAATATATATTTAATTCTAACATGTATACTGAATATTATAACTACCACAATAATTATTGATAAGTCGCCGAACCAATATGTATTTCTTTGGAACCATGTTCCTAACACCATTCATTCAGAGCTTAAGCGAAATAAAAATAAATTGATTTTGGCAAAATAATTATTTAGCATTCCGTAATAAATAAATAAATCAATAAACAGGTACAACAACATAATATAAATACAGTATATAGGATATTGTGACATTTTGTATCAGTAATTAAATAACTGTAATTGAATTCATTATATTTTATAAGTAATAGCCATGATTTTATTGAACATTACTCTTTCAATGTATTGCATAAATTTTGACGATACATCATATAAAACTTAATATTATTGAAAACATGTACTGATTTCAATTTTTAAAATGTTAAATATGTTTTAGTCTAGCTGAGTGTGTATTTTGAAATATGATCAATCATAATTGTCGATTATTTGTCCATAATTACTTACCAATTTTCTTGCTAAGCTCTATATAATCAATTGATTTATTAATTTAAAAACCATATTTATTGAATAGGTATAAATACATTTAAGAAATTTATTAGTAATTTAAAATAAAAATTAATATATATTATAAAATATAACAATATTTATAAATAAAAGTAAAATTAATAGGTATTATAGAGTATGATTATAAGTCACAAGTTTTATAACTGTAGGACGTCACCAGGTTAATAATATATAATATAATATATAAGTAAAATTAAAAGGTATTATAAATAATTTCCTATAATGAATTACGGTTAAAAACTGATGTTTTTCATAATTTTTTTTGAATTCTCTCGGCACATATTTTTTTAATAGCTATATTATATTTTTTTTTATTCATAATTATGTGTTTTATATTATTCGAAATGTTGAATATTTGAAAATTTTTCCTTTAATCTACCTTTGGTACATTAGATTTTCAGAATTACCTCTCATAAAGGCAATTCTTAAAATTAAAGCGTTGTGAGAAATTTATTGATATTAATTTATATTATTATTTTAATTCAGTTTTTTAGATTAAAATTCTCGAAGGGTAGATTTAGATACTGTTTAGAGTCTTCTAAAAAATATAACAAACTATGTATATAATTTTACCAAAAGATATTAAGATGACGTAATTTAGATAAAAATTATTTTTAGAAACTAGAAATTATATTAGATACATTATCAATGGAA
Organism: Pemphigus obesinymphae; assembly: GCA_025469235.1. Taxonomy (NCBI): domain Eukaryota; kingdom Metazoa; phylum Arthropoda; class Insecta; order Hemiptera; family Aphididae; genus Pemphigus; species Pemphigus obesinymphae. The sequence goes on from JAIPRL010009678.1 coordinate 15,946, forward strand.
AAGCTGATCTCCTAGGACCTAGGGCATGTTAAATTATGTTTATGATTATGAAGGAATTGTATAAAGTGTTGTTTGTAATTTGTAACCTATATAAGCTGGGGTTTTTTATAGAATGTTTTACACTTCTATCTCTCGGAGATATCTTGAGAAAACTACGACAAAAACTAAGTGCACTGTGACAATTATTCCAAAAATAAACTTTCCATTTTGATTCTAATTTAATGTTAAATATTTTCAGAATAGCGAGTAATATATAAAAATATCTACTTTAGGAATGCCTCTGAGTCTTAATAATCTGGGTTAGGTGGAATGGAGTTTTGTGAAAAAATAATAAATTTTTTTTTTGGGGGGGGGGTGAGGTGGGATCTGTAATGACTTATATCATAAATGACATTGAACCATATTGCATCTCATAGAATGAGTGGTCCCAACTTCAATACTTCCGGAGTAATAAGAAAAAAATGTATTAATGATCTGTGGTTTTATTATAATATTATACACTGATATACTTTCTATTATCCAACAGCGATCTACCGAGTTTTCTATGACTACAACTAGGAATCTAAGTGCACTATAACAATAATTCCATAAAATAACCACTTTTTAGTTCCCAAATAGTGCTATATATATATTAGTTCAGAAATGCTAATTAGATTTTTTTAAATATTCATCAACATTATACATTTGAACCTAGTCTAGCTGAGAGTATTTTGAAATATGATCAATGATCATGCATTTATTTCGATTATTTGTACCATTATTACTTACCATTAGATAACTTAGACTCTGTAAAATCAATTAATTTATTAATGTACAAACCAAAATTATTGAATATGTATAATTAAGATATTTATTAGTAATTTATAGTAGAATTAATCTTCTTCTTCTTCTTCTTCTCCTTCGCCTTCTCTCCCAACTATTTGGGGTCGGCCACCCTGGTCCTACATTTCCACTTAACTCTATTTACCGCATCTTCTTCACTTACTCTCACCTTCCTCATATCATTCGCCATTACATCCCCTATCTCTTTTTCGGTCTTCCCCTCCCCCTTTTACCAACAACATGCATTTCCCTTACTAATCTTACTGCCTCAGTCTCTTCCCTCCTTAATACATGCCCGAGCCATCTTAATCTATTCTCTCTCATTTT
>JAIPRL010009679.1:0-17088 GCA_025469235.1 Pemphigus obesinymphae
TATCACTTCCTTTTCCTCTGTTAACACCCTCCTATCCTCATCTTTTATACACCAAACATTTCTAAAGTCCCTGGATTGTTTTTCTCTTTCCTTAGCCAGCCTGTACACTTCTTTTTCCCCTTCTTTAATTCCTAACCTCTCATACAATTCATCATATTTCTCTAATTTAGCTTTACTCACTGCACTTTTTACTGCTTTAGATAAACTTTTATACTCTACCCAATCCTCCCTCTCTCTGTTTTTCTACCATTTCTTAAACTGTATTTTTTTCTTTGATATTATCAAAAGATAATATCAAACATAAAAGATTAGTAAGAATATATATTTATATTAAATAAACATGTATTAACAAATATTTCGTAGTAATAAACGTGCCTCATAAGAATCAAATGTTATTTCGTCAGGTTTAATACGACGTTTTATTGCAGTATTTGCATCCATTTTACAATTTTTTGTGTCATTAACATACACCGTTTGAATACCAAAAACTTGGTAAAAAATTAACTGTATTATCGATTTCAAATAACAAAACAGTCCACATTTTATATAGGTATGTTAAACCTGTACATATAATTAAACCAACACATACAAAATTATTTACCTTGAAAAATAATAAAATTAAGAAATTAAACTATTATTATTTTTTAAGATTTAAAATTAATTTTGTTAAAAAAAAAAAAAAAAAAAAAAACACTATATTTATTAAAAAAAATATGTATACAAACGTATGTAACAATACATTTAAATATCTATACTATTTTATATGTCATATACATATTATATATATACCTACAATACATACTACTATCACTACTATCATGAAACGAAAGAATTGAAAGGAAAAAATAACGGGGCGAAATAAAATAATGGTCTAAATAATATAAGACGGGGTATGCTTTTGTTGGAAAATAAAGGAACAGTAAATATTATTACGTTTTGAACAAAAGTCCTACGCGTATGTATACGAAATTATTTATCGAATGATGTTATTACAGAAATACATATTATATAGGTTCATGTATAGATGCCCCACTGCGCACACGTGCCTCGTATTAAATTACATATTTTAAGGAAAATTACGCGATGTGTATTATTATTTTATATATTGCACCTACGTATTACCTACATAGAATTATTCCATAACTTTGTATAATAGAAATAGATAGGAAGGTAAGCTTTACAAGTTCACGTACCTTTTGTCGATTGAAGTTCTAAATGTTCTGCGTTGAAAATCACTCTTTATGTAACACGTGAATAGGATAAAATAAAGGAATTCGTAAACTCGATGAATGTAACCAAGCTACCGACTGTTATTACCTCAATGAAATCTAGTACGAGAAAATAGTGAATTAAATGCTTCTTTTGCCTATTTCAACGACAGTGTTTGCTGCATCGAATTGCTACAGATTTGCTACAGATTGTTTATTTGTTTTTTTAGCAGCTGATGATTACTACACCGTATTGTAAACGTGGCATATTAGAATCGAATATTATTGGATGTCGAAATGTCATATTGAAGCATAATATTGTACGTGTGGCATATTAAAATTGAATATTATTATAGTAATAATATAATCAGCTGAGAACAACGCGTTTTATACGCGGGATTTTTGAATACAATATGGACTGTTTATTTGAATTTATATTGACTTTTTGATTTGAATATGGTGCGTTGTATTCAATTATATCGTATCTGTTATGTTTATTTTATAAATACCAAAATATTATTATATTACAATTTTCCAAATATTACACTGCAAACGCACATAACAATTTTAAAGATTTTATATGATTTATATAATTAAACAATTATGATGAAAAATAATGGAAAAACACTACATCCATCTAAAGGTCCATACTTGGTATATGTGATAAACCATGTAATATATTATGCCATATGAATTTTTTTCCGTATAGATGTTGAAATGCATTAAGAAAATATTTTAACAATTGTTGAGCAAAGTTTAGATATTTATTAAAATCAACACTTAATAAAATTTGCAGTATAGCTATATTAAGAGCTCAAAAAATGTTTATAATAATCATCAGTCGGTACATTTCTTAGAACAATAATACCAGTATTGTCTGAGTTCTGTAGTCTTTCATCTATTAAGTTCTTCTAAAAGTTTTGGCTTATGCGAGAAATCGTTAGTAATTTTACCTTTTACCCAAAAATGAATTAATTTTTGCATAGTACCAAGACATACCAAATGCATATAATCCATAGATAACAAAAAAATTATATTTATATCTGGGATAAGTGATACACATGATGATCTTCATATTTCATAGATATGTAGTGGTCATGAGATCTACATGTACTATAATCTTCAATGTATAAGTAGGTATAATAATAGTACGATTATAAAGAACTTTTTATTAACCATCGTTCGGATTTTCGGAGTAATATTAATCAAATTCTACTCTACTCTACTCTAACTACGAATATTCGAACGGTTCGATTCGCCGCACAAATCTGACTGGCTATGTATACTGATGGGATGTGTGTGGTGTGTATATTTTTAAATATGTGTAGGTACTTACAAACTATAGAAAAGGGGTAATATAATAAACTTGTAAAAAAATGGTAACTCAGATTGGTAGGTATAATATAGTAATGTTTTGCAATGCTGGTACAAGTTAAATATAAAGGACAATAATAATAATAAATAATAATTCAGAGCAACACAAAAACGGTAATACATAAGTATATAAAAATAAAATAGATTTAGCCCCTTGGCTCAACAATATAAATAGAAAACAATAATATGTAGTAGGTACTAGCGGTTAATATAATTCACGACTGCAGACTGGCCAGCTGCTATTTACCTAACCTAAATAAATTAATTACAAAAAACACATACACACATACAAATGGTATCAATAGGTAACTTACAATAATATTGGCTATTACAGCTGTACAGAATATAAATGTTGAAGAATAATAATTTTAATGAATATTTGAGTTGCTCACTTTTGACTATTAGAGTACCCCGAAAAAGACTTTCTGGGCGACTAATTGTCCCGGAATACAACTTCGATATTTAATATTAACATTTTCAAATTTTCACTAGAGAAAAACATGTTTGAAAATTATATAATTGATAGAAATACATATCTATTTTCACATAGGCATGGATGTTATACACACTTACTCCAAAATATGCAGTTATTATTTGGAATTATATAAAAACGATTTTAATAAAAATAAAATTTGTAATGTATCAGCAAAAATAATTTTTTCGAATAATAATATATTTGAAAATATTATTAAAGAACAAAATGTCAAATGCAAAAACGAAGATCATTGATTATCACTAGCAATATAAATGGACGTTGAATATTCTTTTACTTAGCCTGATTCAAATACAGCAGTAGGACACGTAGAATAGAATGAATTATTTGGAAATTACGTATAACATTTGACATATTTACAGTAGTCAGTAATAATAACAGAAAAATAATCAAATTAAGTTTTGACAACTATATACAATTTTTAAAACTTGTATTTTTTTTTTTTTTTTAATAAGACAAAAATAAATAAAAAGTCAAAAAATGAAAAAAAAAACTCTTTAAAGAACTTTCCTGACCAAATATTTGATCGGGAAATGGGATCACGTGTCTGATTAGATCAAGTCTTTAGGTAGAAAAGTTTTTAACAGAAATAATATTAACATTTTATATAGAGTAAATCAAGAAAAAAATTTTAAGTATTTGGATGGTGGAACTTTTACTTAAAACAATAGTATAATTTATTTTTTGTCCCGGTTTTTTCAAAACAAAATATGGTAACCCTATATTAGAGTCAAATAAATATTGTTGTTTTCAAATTATAATAGCAGCGTTGTGTGGATATTCGATCCGATCAACTGTAAATATTAACACCTAGCTATTCGAGCCGCGGCAACATACAAAGGTGAACACGACACACGAATATTGGATTCGGCACGTTACGTTGTGTTATGGCAATTTTCAGCTCTTTTTTTATGCGTGTACGAACTTCGCCCGAAACGGCCGACAACAACGAAGAAAACGGGTACTTAAACGTACAACGGACGGAAACCAATAAATTATAAAAATCACGCCGATTAGCGCACGTACAATAATATAATAATTTCTCGGAGCGATTAGCGCACACGAAACGAAAACAGAAAAGTTGTATTAAGAAAAATACGCTCTCGACAACACGGCGGTTGACACAACACGTCTTGACGGGTGTGTGTGCCTTGCACGGGCGGAAAACAACGACTGGCTATATTAATCACAGTAAAAACGCCGAGCGTTTTGGCCTTTTCGTGAACACGTAATTCACAATGCGTCAATGTACATAATTAAAGTCCGCACAACAGATAAACATTCACTCAAGATTAGGGTGCGTGTTTGTGCGCGTGCGTGTATTTGTGACCGACCGGTGATTATGGCATTGCCCTAGGCACGGACTAAGACAGTGTGCACTGGAAACGACATGGAAGTCTGAATGATAGTGGCGCGATTACATTTTGTTACGGTGAAGGGCGAGGGAATCTAAGCGATAATGTTATCATGCGATCCTAGCCAACACATGCCATACCACACACACACGTGACATGTAGTCTGCGTATGAATCATAAGAGGTGCCTACACACGTTCAGTTTTCCGTTCAACCTTGGACTGAACGTGCAAAGCTTCAGTTAAGTCTAGGCTTGAAGGTGGTTACACACGATCACTTTTCTGTTCAAACTTGACTGAACGATGAACGTGATCTATAACTATAGTGATAAACAGTATTATTACTGGACAAGTACTGTTTTTTCAATCATTAAAATTTAAAATATGCCTGAAACCAGTAAAGGAAGGCTGAATTAGTACTGTACTTGTCTCAATATTTAGATCGTCATTAATCGAACTTATTCATAAAAAAATATGAAAATGACCGATTTTGGACTAGGTACCTAGTACTGTTCTTGCACTCATCTAAAAATTCTTATTTCCTTTAGTTTGAATAATAACATATCATACGTTTCATTTCTTTTATTTTTGTCGCTGTATTCGGGTGATTCTATTCTCCATAAACAAGTACTTTCTTGATACATCGCAATAAAATCAGACAATACCTTATGCGGCCAATTCCTGGTGTCCATATTTATAAACACACAGATTTCAGATTATTATGTAAGTTTTTATTTTGTTTTATTAAATACTATTGAAGTGTAAATAAACAAAAATTGGTTTTATCACAGAATATATAATTTATTAACATTAGAGAAGATTATAAGCGTGGTGATAAAGGTTCAATATTCGTTCGCTCCAACGAAAAATCAAGAATGACATGCCGCGCCTGGGACTGATTGTACCTTCAGTTTTCGCCTACACACGATACTAAAACAGTCCGGGACTGATCAGTTAGTTTGAAGGAAAAACTGAACGTGTGTAGGCACCTATAGAGTAATGTTGTAGAGAGACTGTTCAGTAAAATAGTCGTAACATACAATGTGCGCCTAAAAACAGTATAACCACGATTAAAATGTTTAATGTTACGGAATATATAGTGGAATACACCGATTAATTATTTTATGATAGATAATAATTATTGATAACAATTACATAATTATGGCCCACAGTGTATAAAATATAAATTTGTTTCTTTAGTTCCATGTCGTTTCAATCAGTTCTAGGCCCCAAATCATTCAGAGATTCGTCTCTAGTTCCTTAAATTTTTAAACCCCAGTCAAATTAAACAAATTTTTAAACTATTGGTTACTAAGATATCTACGGTAGGTACAATTTGTTCAAAAATGTATTTTTCAATTGAATTTTATTGATTTATTTTTCGACACTATATTATAATGTTAATTTTATATCTGTTCTATCGGCCAACATTATAGGTAGGTAGACGTACATTATATCCATAATAATAAAACACAAGAATAGATATATAACTATATAAAAACATAGTAGTAAATTAGGTAGATACTTATAAACAAAATACTTATGAAAAGAAATATTTTCGGCTTTAGACTAAGAATTTCTCGTTCTATTACAAAGAAAACAACTAGGCATTTTCAAATTTGAATATTACAATTTATGAAAGATATTTTACACACGGACCATAGGCGTGAGCAGAACTTTTGTACAAGTGCGGCACAATTTTTTTCTTGTAAGTACTCAGTTTATGTAATGGTTATTTTATGATGATACTACAGTTAAAAGGAAAAATTTTACATTTTATCAAAAAAAAACTATATATTTATACCATATTACACATTACTACACATAGTACACAAAACACATAGTTATAAGACTAATCGTCGATTTCCTGAAACTAATGCATTGAATTCTTCAATTATTTCTCCATAATCAATTTTTGTGCATACTTCTTGTTCAATACTCATAAAAAGTAAGCTGTCAAAATGCTCTTGATTCATATTAGTACAAAGTTTTGACTCTATAATATTTAGCTTAGAAAAAGCTCTCTCACATGAACAACTTGTGACAGGGATTGTACTATATAATTGTATTGTTTTATAGAAATTATTAAAAATATCTGCTCTATCAGATTGACTTAGCCATTGAAGCCACTGAGTAATAGTTACCATTGATGTACCTTTAGGGATTTCTGTATTTGGAATATTTTTCAATAGTTTGAATTCACTTTTTAACTCATCGATACTAATATCAAAGGTATTTGATAAACAAACATAATAATTTCCACTGCTTGTAAGATTTATTAAATTTCCAATTGCAGAAATTATATTTAAAGTTTCATTATTGAAACGTAAATTTCAACCACTTAACATTTCATTTAATGTTAGAAAATAACAGGAATATTTCATTTCTTCTTTTTTAGATTCAATAAAATATTGTGTTTCTGTATTAGAATCAACTCTACTTGATATTTTCTGTTTCTTATCTTTTGGAATCTCTATGTTAAATTCAGTACACACTTTTAATGTAGCATCAAATATCACTTCGAAGTCATTCTCATGGGATCTAAATTTAGAAAGAGTATTTTTCATTCCTGTCATCAAGTCAACTGCAGTTAGTAGTTCAAGTTTCTCAGTTTGTAGTTTTGAACTAACTTTTGCTATAGAGAGTAAGATGGAATGTAACATATTAAGTGCAAATAAATATTAAATGATTTCATTTTAATTATTAGACCTTTAGCTTTTGATTTTATTTCAGGAGTTCTTGTTAAATTCTTTATTTTTTCAATTGCTTGTAAAAGTATCGAATAATTAGATTTAATAACAACTATAGCTTCTGATCGACATACCCAGCATGTTGTTGAAAGCGATTTTAATGTAACTAATTTTGAATTAGTATCTCTGGATACTTTTTCAAATACAACATATCTTACACAACTTACTTCAATAAACGAATAAATTAGTTGAATAATGACAAAAAAATTGAAAGCAATTTTATTTCTCGGGCCAATAGAATCAACAAGTATTAGATTTAAACATTGTGCATAACAATGTAAAAAAATTAGTTTGTAATTTTTTTCTTTGGAATTAGCTTGGACACCATTGTAAAAACCTCACATGTTAAAAGCACCATCAAAACACACAGCTAAAACAGCAGACCAATCTAAATTTAATTTGTTCGCCAACATGTCATTTAAACTGTCAAAAATGGACCGAGCATCAACTTTAAGTAGTCTTTGAAGATCTACAAAATTTTCAACTGGTGTATTTATCGTACGTTTTATCAAAATATCGTATACTACAGACATTTGTTCTTGATGTCCGCAATCACATGTTTCAACAGCAATTTTTTTTCTTATTTCTGTTATTCATGTTGAATATTATAAATATTATGTTATTATATAATTAATATAAAATAGTAATATATAACAATATGTAATACAATATTCTATATGTGTATACTGCATTTGTCTGCATATTATAACGTGTTTGCCGTTTATGATTTGTCATTTGATAATCAACAAAATATATACCTAACGATAGTAGCACAGTAGGTATAAAAATAATATAATAATAAAATAATATTATGGTGATATAATATACCCACCATTTTACCACAGAATATACTAAATTTTACCAATATATTATATTGGTAACGTATTATTCTGTGGTAACATATTGTGTAACTTTGACGCGCAATTATCAGGATTGAGTTGCCAATAAAATCACAAAATATTTTGTGGAACATGTTGTATAGTAGGAGCATAGGACAGCTGTCTTATTATCGTTCATATGATTATTATCCGTCATATTTTTATATTTTCGTATTATTTTTAAAACAATAAATTTCTCATTAAAAAAACATAATTTTTTTAGGGAAAGTTAGAAAACCGAAATTTGAGGAATTATTACAGGTACGGCACAGGCCGTACTCGTGCGCACGCCTATGACACGGACTAAGATATTTTAATATAATAAGAAAAAAATAGAATATATAACACAATACTATGATGAAACGTAAATCAATTGAAAAGTGGCGGGATATTTTTTCATGCGTATTATTATGGTAGTGATATTTGCCCAAATTTAAACAAATTAACAAAACATATTATTTTCATACACATGTATTTTATCGCCCAAATAATGACACTTTGTTCGTGACAACTTGGAATACGGACGACATATACAACAGTCCCTCTATATTACTCTATGGTACGAATATGTTGTCTAAACTATACACTAGGCGGCGATTTAATCGCATAGATTCCCCCCATCTTAAAATTTACCGTAAAAATTTGTCCGCAAGTATTAATCCATCGTTTCCAGTCCATACTATCTTAGTTCGTACCCTAGGTCTCGCGTTAGTGCCGGTAGGGAGTGGTGCGGGGGCAATAATCATCATTGCACGTCGGCATTGTCGCGGTGATACGCATATCATATTATTAATATTAAACAACATGGTTTAAACTTGGCGACTGATTTTCCCCCTCCGTGCTTGCCTTAATTCAATATAGGATAGTGTAAAACTCAAAAATACATTATGTATAATAAATATATCAGACATGAATTAATATGAGGCGACTAGTGCACCAAATCCTAATAATCTAAAAATATCCAATACGAATATACCGCCAATTTCTCATTTAAATATTCCGCGTATACAACGCGACATTCTCAGCTGATTATTATTACAACTAGAATACTCGACTCTAATCTGCCACCCGTACAACATGACGTCGTTTCAATACAAGGCACAAAATGTCATTCAATAACAATCGATTTTAATATGCCACGTTTATAATGAAACGCTGTAATTATCAGCTGTTTAATAAACAAAGTCGATCCCCATCCAGTACTCAAACTGGTGTGGACGAAGGGCCACACATACCCAAGTTATAAAAGGGATCGCAATACAAATATTACCTCTCTGTCAGTCGATATTCTTACTGCATCATGCATCATGGTATCATGTAGCAAAATTATGACTGATTTTACCTTTATTTTTGCCTATTGAACGTCTATGTACTGGTGAGACTCTACGGTCAAACCCAGGGCCGATGGAAAAAAGGGCATCACTCAGAAGGTAGGTCGGAAAAAACTATAAATATGTAAATATTAATAAATATTATGTAAATTATAAATATGTATTTAGTAGGCAATGGGAAAATTTCAATATTATTTAATATAGGTATTATTTTAGAAAATAATTGTCAATCTCTATCCCGCGATCCATCGAGAATATTATATTAATATCGTACACCCGCACACTATTATGTTTCGTATAAATAAACTTCGATCGGTAACATAGATCAAATATACCTACTTGTTAAAAGTGATAATTTGAAAATCGTATTAATTGTATTTATACCTACCTACCATTGATTATATAATATATAATCAATGCTACTACCTAGTAGTTAGAACCTCAAAACCTTATCATAACCGCCACCATCACGAATTGGACAATTTTATTATTTTTATAATATTTAAGATGGAAATTCATAATTCGAAAAAAGCCTCGATTAAAATCTAGAAAAGATGTCAAAAAATCTTGAGTTTTTTACAGAATTAAAATCGGATCACCCAAAGTTTCACAATTTTGTCACAACAAAAGCATTTTTCTGTTCAAAAATTAATTTTATTTAGATATATATTACCTATATTCAACTCCTTAGAAACAGCCCAACTTGCAGTTCAATTTTGATTGAATGCTAATTTTATATAAAAATATAAGATTTGAGTGTACATTTTTGGGGGCCCTTTTGAAAAATAGTACCCTAGGTCCTTTATGTGCCAGGCCGACACTGGAGGTAAGCAATTATAGGTATATTTTAAGATATAGTATAAAAAAATAAATTGTAAATGGACCATTTCCCCCACATTCATTGGTAATTAAGTTCCGATTTAAAAATGTGCACTACGGAAAATCATAAAAATTGGCTATTGTAAATATTACGTATTATAGTAAGTACGTTCTATGAACGGATATAACAGTAATATGAGGTGTCTAAACTTGTATTTAAAAACCTAAAATGAATTACTGTACGGCTCACAAAAAATAACATGTGAATGGTATTAACATTTAACGTATTAAATGATCAAAAAACGTGATTGTCAAATGACTCAATTTATGCCGTTCTAGGTACCACGTGCATGTCCAGATTTCTTTTACATCAAATTTATCTACCTTTTACCTTTGTTAATTTCAGACAGTGATTTTTATAATTCAGGCTTGAAAAGTATCAGATAATCTCATGTGCGAGCATCTGACAGTCTTTTTTTCTCGAGTCTAAATTAAATCGATCAATACTGTGCTCACTTGCTAGAAATAGTTCAGTTTGAAGTTGAGTCCTTTTATTCATAAAAATACACACTTCCATCAACTCATTTATTACGTAACATAGATGATTAGCGTAGTAGCATTCATCGAATTCACGTAAATACCCTTCTACTGATTTTATCCTATTCGCGTGTCGGGAAAAGTATAATAATCATACACTTATCAACGTAGACCGACCAGAACTTCGATCAAATAAAGGTAAGTGGATTTAATTTTACCTCGAGTTCATTTTCTTTTCCACTTTTACTATATTATAAAGTCGTGAAATAATTGTAGGTGGTTATTAGGCGATACATAAAATAATATGCATTATATACCTTTCGTTTAAAACTTAATTTGATTTCGGACACGACGCCGTGTACATACGCCCAGAAAAGAATCTACACCGAGGCTATATAAAAAAGGTCTAATTATTGTCCTTTTCTGTAACAAAATCATTCGGAATAAATTCGTATACGTAAACATAGGACATTTGTTCAAAACATTATAATATTCACTGTCCCTTTCGTTTCGACCCAAACATACCGTCTGTCGTAAATACTACGAAACACTATATATTACATAATATATACCTTCGCAACAATTCCAATTACACAGCTAATTATATACCTATCATCCGTATATTATTCGGCAGTGGACTAAAAACTATTCATTTTTGTAAAGCGTAGAATACAATAATAACTATGTACCAATTCAAAAGGTAGGTAAGTATTTATTAAACCAAAATACAAAAAAAAAATAAATATATAAATACGTTGTACAAAAACCGAAAATCACCAAATAATAAAACTTATACGTTTTATACTCAAAATTTAAGCGTCTATCTTTCGTTTCGCCAAATAGGTCTTCCCCAAATTGTTTTATTTCAATTTTCTGTGAATATGTTAGTGAATTTTTATCTACTACATTATAATAATATATACACACCAATAATAAAAGAATAAATTAAATAAATAATAAAGAAATATAGAAATTATTATAGAAACGTGCACTCGTCACGAACACGAACACAGTAAATACACTTGCATACTATACCTACACATTATTCCGTATTGTTCCGTAGTCCACATGCATGTCGGGCGACGATTCGTATCGCTCCGGCGGCCTATATTACCGAATTGCCCCTTCTACGTTTTTGTGTTTTCATCGTATAGTTATGACGGGCGATTGTCAACGTGTCAACAATGCATAACAATGTAAATATAAATAATTGTTAATATTTAAATCAATTAATAGTTTAGCCAAGCGTCGTATATTTAATGATATATAATTTATACATAAATTACTTAATAATAATATTAATTGCCCAGAAATACTTTCCAAAATTAGTTTTAATGCACCATCTCATTTTATGAGAAACCATAGTACTTTCAAATTCGATCACCGCCGTCAAAACTATAGTCAAAATGCACCAATCAACCGAATGTTATCCTCCTGTAACTCTATTTATGATCTTAACTTTGATAGTCAGCTTATTACACTCAAAAATTTTTACTTAATTAAATTTAAAAATTATATAAATAATATTCTTTATGTTTGTTTTTTTTTTTTTTTATTGTCTATCTGTCTCTTTCTCTTTTTTTTTGTTTTCTCTTTCAAATAATTTATATTAGTTTTATATAATTTAATTGATTTACATATAATATTATAATATTTGTAATTATATTTAAGAACTTAGTTTGTAATTATTATTTAAGTTCAATCATACTTTTCTGTACTTTTTGCTCCCCAGGGCGTTATTTAATTAAATAAATAAATATCCAACCTGTTAATAAGTAATTTGCTACAATTTTAGAGGGGAGCGATCACCCCGTCGCTCCAACACAAGAACCTCCACTGTTGTTCGCACATTATCCACTTAGCACATTTCATTGATATTTACATTCTATTATACTCATATTATTTTAAACCATTCAACCCCTTATTATTCTCCCTTTAAATCGTTCCACATCAAATACCAAAATAGTATCGTCGTACGGTACTATTTAACAATCTATTTTCATTTCATGGGGCTATGGTAATGAGTAGCAAAACTAATGGTATACAAGCAATTTTTCAACGTCAATACCTCAAGCTATTTATACTTATTATTATAACAACAGATTGAATTTAGTTATTGTTCATATTTGTAAGCATATTCCAGAAGTATAAATGTTTTTTACATCACTTCAACAGATATATGATTTTATGAATAGATCAACAGTACACATCCAAATTATTGAACTTCAAAAAAAAACATTATATCAAATGTAAATGTGTGAAACTAAAAATTATTTCTGAAACAAGATGGATCTGCCAAATAGCTACTTGCATAGTTGTTAAAATTACACTATCAATCATATTACTTTTACTTAATGAAGTTAGCTTAAAAACAAAATGTTTAAAAACTTAGAAGCCAGTTCACTTTTTTGCCATATTAATTTTATATTTTTATTTTGTTTTCACTTATTTTGTAAAATCTTAAGTTAAAAATTGTTTTAGATTACTTGCAAAAATCTGATTCTGATTTAAGTTCTAGCGGTATAGTCTTATTAAAGCATTGATTTAACATTTAAATGAGTAAAAAATTATATTGAAACATTTAATATACCTTCTAATAAAATTAGTTAATTTAAATGCTAAAAATAATTACATTATATTATTAAAATTTTTATACAAAGTAGGTAGGTAGGTACTTAATATGCTAACTTCATAATACAATAATCAGTTTAAACAAAAACCGAAAATAGCTTTATTGTGGAAGAAAATTTGTAAAAAGTATGTCAAACACCCCCAGTTTCTCTTATTAACATTATTTAGGTAAATTATCTAAAAGTTATAAATCATATACTGTACTGTACTGTACAATAAACGTATATATTGCGGGTTTTAAAATATTGGTTTCAATACTGATATTATACATTGGCTTTATAACTCGGTATTTTAAAAATCTATTAATATAATAATTTTAATTTTAAAATAATTAAAACATTGGAATTTTAATTACTTATTTTTACTAAACTTTCGACCAAAAGTTCTAAGTTTTAAGCTTTTAAAGTTTTCTTGTTCGTCGTATAATTATTAAATATTTATGTATAAAAAATAATAGAATTCAATATGGGTATTTTTAATAATTCAAATTAAATTCAATTAATTTATATTATATTATAATTATTTTAACAATAGTTTTTGAATTCACGAATATTATTAACGCTCAAAAGTCATTTCACTTTTTATAAATATGTATTAATAGAATTTATTTAGATAATTAATTGAATTTTCAAAATCAAACTATTTAAATCGTTCTTAACTCATAATAATATTATTCAGAAATATTGGTAATAACATATAAAAATATATTTTAAAATATTATAATAACCCTTAAGCCTTAAGGAATTCATATTGAGTTTTAATGTTTAAGAGGACTGTAATGCCAGTGAACGTATTAAACGAGCCCTTCCCGCATGTATACCTAGATAATACCACATTTTTAGATTCTGAGTGGAGCGAGCTTTTAGTTTTAATTAATTAGTTTTACAATGATGATTTTTTTCTGTATACAACTTTTTGACCAAAAGACATGAACCAATCTTTACTAGTTTAAACGGTTCACGATAGCAAATTTCATCTAGTTTGTACTTTAAATAGGTCATTTTTCAATATTTTCAATAGTTTTTAATACGTAAGGAAAAACTACCAAAAAAATGACGAAAAAACGGCAAAATTTACGATTTTGTCAAATCGAGATTATTTATTTCTTCACAATTTCAAAACTAAAGAACCAAAATTCTTGAAATTTTCACCAAATATGTAACTGTATACTATATTTATGTAAATTAATTTTCTAATTTTTTATTAAAATTTGGGCTATTTTTAGCCATTATTGTTTTTGAAGTATGTAAGTCATTTATAAGGTAATTTTCGAGTATTAAGACCTGAAAAATTAATACGACGTTAATTGTATGCTTCCTTTAATTATATTTAAAAAATCTTGAAAATCGGTAATCACAATTTTTTTTTATAACCATTTTAATGTTTTTGACAAAATAATAGATTTTACAAGCTGAAAATTTAATACCTACATGATTTTAACTACATCACTTTAACTGTATTATAGAAATCAATATTTTTTATAATAGCCACGTATTTAAAGTTTTAAAAAATGTAATACAATATAATATTATATACCTACATAAATCGACGTTAAAAAATAATAATTGTTTTAGATTCTGGATCCAGAATTCTGGATAGTGGATCGAAGTGAAGTTATTGGTTTTACAATGATGTTTATTTATTATTATTATTATTTTTTTTTTTTTTTTAAGTCTGCGCATGTCTCATAGTAATTTTGAATGAAATGAAATGAAATTTCAGGGTTTTCAACTATATTTGTTTAAAATAAATAGGCGGAAATAAAATATACTTTTATAGTATTGTAATTACATCTTCATATTCAATTAACAGGTATTACATTAATTAATTATTGTATGCTCATTACTCAATATAATTGTTTAGACCTATTTATAATATAAAATCAATAGTTATTACTTACACTATATAATAGTCAGTATAAGAAGTATGCTAAATATTAAATACCTACATAGGAGTGATAGTTAAGTACAGTATCTTGCACAGGCCACATCACCTAAAATGCAATCTAGTACCTACCCATAATTCGTTTATCACTTTTCGGTCAACTTTCCATCTATAGCCATAATTGAATGGTTAATTAATATCACGATTTAAATCGTGAGTAATGTTAATAATATTCAATGGTACTTATTCCTATCTATTATCGTAACATTATATTGGAGCACAGTTTCTGTTGTTTTTCTTTAAATGTTTCTACTTTTATATTGTAAAGTTATTCGATAATATTATTGAAATGGCTGTCATTAATATTAAATTATATTGTTTTATTTTTTATGTAATACTTTATGAGTACCTAACAATTTTTTAAATATTTAATACATGTCAATAAAGGTTTCAGTTTTAATATCATCCATCTCAAATCTATGGCTAACATATACCTA
Source organism: Pemphigus obesinymphae (assembly GCA_025469235.1). Lineage (NCBI taxonomy): Eukaryota > Metazoa > Arthropoda > Insecta > Hemiptera > Aphididae > Pemphigus > Pemphigus obesinymphae. The sequence continues at coordinate 15,756 of JAIPRL010009679.1, forward strand.
AATGTATAATGTCAAAAACTATATGAATAGGTACTAAGTACACCTTGTAACATATATTGTTACATTGACTTGGAAAAGTTTTAGATAAGCCAATAGCTATAGTGGCTAGTGCCAGTCTTCAACCAAATATTTCAATTACCTACCTATGTTATAAGAACATTTAATAATTAATATAAATTGTCTGATAATGCAGTAATACATTTAAAGATATTGAATTATTTCTTTTAACATTCTTATTTGTTTTATGCATTTATTTTCTTTTTTCTTTACAAATTAGATGTATGTTCAATCATAAGCTTGTTACCTATTATTGCACCAAAGTCCAAAGAGTAATTAATTTGTTGTACTCATTTTATCCAGGAATTTAATTTACTTCAAGATCTTATGCATGGCACTTATATTCATATAGGTACTTACCTAAAATATGCTTATGTTTATTTTTATAAATATAATAAATTTAAAGGTTATTACTGCCTTCTAACAAAATTAAATTATATAATATATTTAATATAAAACTTTATAATGTATACCTTTAAAAATGATAAATGTAGGTATATATATATATATATATTGCAAAACATTTATATTATTCATTAATGTTTTATAAAGATCATTTGTTTTAGTCAAACTGCTAATAGGACATTCAGATTTGTGTGTTATAAGTATAAAATAATTTAAAAACCACCGATAATTATACGTATTTATATAGGTATAAGTATATGTCATACTATATTTCATTGTATATAGTTTGTCAAATGAACTACATATGTATACTATATACGTATGAAATAAATATTTATATTCAAATTATAGTATTCACCAATTTCTAAATTTATCAAACAATATTTAATAATGTATGATTATTATTTGAATTTTATTTTACTGTATCATGTATGTCATGTGATTATTTAATTATTATGTTACCATTGTATAGAGAATTCTAATATATAACAATTAAATCAAAGAGTTCTTACAATAATATTTTGTTGTTTTCAAAAACAAAAATAGGAACTAAACTCTAAATAAAATATAAAATACTAAATGTATATTTGACAGAATAGTAATGTACTTATACTAAATCAAGCTATTCTAAATAAATATTATATTTTATAAAATAGAATATGTCGCACTAAGGCGCAACGCACACCAGAGTAGCGTGGCGGTGGCGGTTTTACGGCAGTGAAAAAATAACTATACTAGGTACTCATGTCACAGAATAGATTAAATCAGAATGGACACTAAATGTAAACAAAAAAAAAAGGCAGCCATCTTCCCATTTAGCAATTGTTATCAGCTACGTAATACGTTATGATAACATGGTCTGATTTTCAAA
>JAIPRL010009680.1:0-17086 GCA_025469235.1 Pemphigus obesinymphae
TTTTCCAAAACTGAAGTACATTAACTTTATGGTTCAACCTATTTTGATCAATGTGATATGACTTGAGAATTGTTTCAATTCTAGTTGCCATTGTAGAAGTTTGTGAATTGGTTATATTAAAATCAATAGACGGTGAATCATTTTTATTATCTTTATTTTTAAGAAAATGTTCAAGAACATCATTGGAGTCTGAGTTTGAGGTAGAACTTTCTAGTTGGTGTTCATGAGTGTTGTCATTATGCGTTATGTTTTAATTATCTTATAGTTCCACTGTTTTTAAATGAATCCAAACCTTAATTAAATGATTTATAGCTTTATTACATTGCTCTTCATCCAATGTAATTTTATAGCGCGGATCCAAAAAAATTGCTCCTATTAAAATTGGATTATTCATAATATGTTTTTCTCTATCAACTATAAACTGTAGTAGTTTTTTTGACATTGAGGTATTTAATGCTTCTGTTTCAAGTTTACATGATACCAAGCACCATAAAAATCTGATAATGTAAGTTGCTCATATTGTAGCTTTTTTGTACATATTTTTACAGGTAGTAGTGTTTTTGAAATGATTTCTACTTGTTCCCACTCAAAACTACTAGGGTAATATTTTTTTAACTTTGAATTGTTTGCTGACATGTTTTTGATAAATTCTTTTAAATAAATTATTCGCTCCAGCATATCCAAAGTAGAGTGCCAACGTGTTAAGCAATCGAGAATTGGTAATTTTAATTTTTCTTTTTTAATTACATACTTATAGGTCTGATTTCTCAACTTTTTAACCAAAGATCTCAGTTTGTTCAATATTCTGGTAATGTCTTCATCTTTTAAACAGTCAAGGACTGCCAACTGTAGGGTATGAGCAACACATCGAATACCTTTAAAATAAAATCCGAAAATGAATAATAATAACAAAAATTGATAATATGTTTATAGAAGAACAATAGATATCATACTAAATTAAAATATAATATTATTTGTAAATATAGTATGTCATTAAAGTATTATATGATTAATTAATTTTCTTGAATGTCCTAAATATTTTTATAGTTAACTTAATGATACTTTCAATGAAGAATATAATACAACTAATTTAGATCTGAACCAAAATTATTAAAAAAAATATTTTGAGAAAAAATTTTTACAGTACTTTACAGTAGGCATGTAAATTAATTTGAAACTTGAAAGTCAGTAATCCTAATTCTTGACATTGTGTGAATATTTTATTGAATTTTTTAAATATAATACATGACTAATGGTCTTTCTTTTTATTTTCAAAAATCGTCCAAAAATTTTGAAATAGTTATTTTTATAAAATTACTTGTTGATAATATTAAGAAAATTTTTTTTTGAATTTTGAATGAATGAAAGCAATTCATAGTTTCAAAAATACAGGTAGATAAGCTAATGCTAATACAGTTTTAGTTTTTACAATATTTTGCTGTATTTTTGAGTTTATGAATTGCTCTCATTCATTCAATATTCAACCAAATTCAAAATGTTTTTGATGACTATTGAATGACTATTTTTGAAAATCATGTAAAAAGAAGGACATTAGTCATAACATATTATATTTAAAACAAATGTAGTAAAATATTCACACTATATCAAGAATTAGGATTACGGACTTTCCAATTAATTTACATACTGTATAATATAAGACATTTTATCAATTTTATTATTTGCAGGATAGTGGTTTTGATGAATTAAATAAATTAAAATGTATTCAATAAATAATATTCATTCTTAAATCCATATTTTATCATACCTAAAATATATTATATACTTATTTTTAATTTATAATTTATTTTAATGATATTCATAAACTATAATGATAACTAATACTATGAAATGAGATACGTATTCGGTTTTTTTTGGGTGGTGGAGGGGTGAGGTGGCATATAATAAGAGAAGTGTTCTCCAATTATTGCTATAAAATAGATTAATCCAATATATTAGATAAACTATATTAGAGCGAAAATCTTACCAGAGAATATTGGGTAATCACTGATATTTTGCATTTCAACGTTATTTATAATAATTTCTGATAGTTCATATTCTTTATCAATTACTTTTGTTAATCATCAATTACTTGTGTTTGGACTCCAAAAACAAAATTCGAAGGCGGAGTGGAGAAATTGCACAAAGCCGGGGCGAAAGCAATAAACAGGTGAACGAGACTAGAGATGCTATTATAATAAATTTATCTTGCTATTGTCATATTCAAATTTTAAATGTTTAAATGCTTACATGTTTTACTTATGTTATTTATTTGTGTATGTATTTCTTTATTTATTTATTGTTATTATTATTATTATTTTCTTTATAATTATTATTAATTCTATTACCTTTATGTAAACTAAAATAAGCCGATAGTCATATGCAAAATAAATAAATAGTTATTGTAAATATAGGTACTCATCAGCGTCTCAACATTTTAAAGCAGGGGTCTCCAAATTAAGGCCCGCGGGCCACATCCGGCCGGCCAACAAGTTTTAACTGGCCCCCTAATAGACGAAAAAAATATATAAAAATATGTATAATATCTCACTTAAACATCGTCAGTTTAAAGATTTTTTTAAATAAATAGAAACAAAGTACCCAGATCTGCCATATTATATCAGCCATGTTTTTTTTTTTGTCGCGAATTTTTGAGATAAGAAATGAAATTGAAATTTTTTTAATTGAAAAGAATTTTGTGATATTTACACTTTTGTAAATGCATTTTGGGAAAAATTATATATATATAGGGAAAAATTTCCAAGAATTATTTTACTCATTTTATTACCAGTGATAAATATTATAATGATTCTAAATCACAAATTACAGTCAACTTAGCATAAAAAATAATTTATGAACTTAAAATCCAGTTCCTGAAATAACGTTTTTCTGACCTTGATGTCAAATATGAAAACATAAATACTTTTCAAAATCCGCTTAATTTGTGATATTGCTTCCTATCTTTCAATTGGAAATTATTGATTTACAATGTAATGATACATTTAAAATCAAATATTGAGAAGAGACTTAAGTTGATTTTTATAAATTCCCAGATATACAATATTTAAATTCAGAAAAATTTGTAATTGCATATTTATCTGTATACGCCACAATTTATTTGTGCAAGTGCAAATAAACTTTTTCTAAGTTGAAGTACATTAAATCAAAATATAAGTCATGTCGGACAAACATTTGGAATCAATGGGAAACCAATATAGGTAACCTATTAGTAGTACTACTAATCGATAAAATATTAGCAGAGAGACGCCAATAAAGAAAAAAAATAATAACTTATAAGTATAAATCAAAATTCATATTATACATTATTTTGTATAGGTAACGTTGATTAATATATTAAATTAAGTCATAGAAAATCATTTTTTGTATGCACAAACTATATAAAAGTTTTGTAAAATTCAAAATAATACGTGTTTATATATTTTTTTGGCCCACAGTGCTTTTAATTTTTCATATGGCCCTCGAATAAAAAACTTTGGAGACCCCTGTTTTGAAGTATAGGTGGTAGCTTAAAATATCGAATCTTCAAATACGAAAAAATATTGTATTGTGACGAATATCAACCACAATTATCATTCTATTGATTATAATTAATATAATTCTAAGCTACTACTTATAAAACATTGTTTATAAGAATATGATATTATAATTTATCATAGAACAATGATATTATAGAACCGAAAACATAAAGTTTATATGTGATATATATTATATCGTTAATATTACTATAAATATAAAATAATGTTATAATATAGGTAAGTACTCGTAAATTGAATTTAGATTACAATGGGCGTAGATCCAAGGGGGTTCTTCCAAATTTCAAAAAATATATACTATATTATATAGACATATGTAATTTTAGACAAATAGGTACCCTCAGAATCACATTTTTTTCCTTGGTTCGTGTTTCTTTTACCCTACAGAATATATGGTTCATTAATTTTTGATTACCGGAATTTCCAACCAAAAAATTCGTATTTACAAAAAAAAAACATTTAAAACAAAAAAAAACCATATTTAAAACATGTAAAAACATTGTGATATTGTGAATACGACGTGCCACAGTGACGTTTTACTGATAATTCATTTCAAAAGACCTTTATTTTTCTTGTAAAATGTTCAACCCTTTCCTCCAAATAAAATTTCTGACTACGCCTTTGCTACAAAACTTCTAAAATAGAATCATAAAATGTATAGGTAATTTAAAATACTAAATAATGATGACATTAAGTACCTACTAAATATTTTTTGTAGGTACCTCCTACTCCTAAAATAATACATAAAACCAATTATTTAATATTTTACGTATATAAAATTAACGGGTTTTATTGGTGTTTAAAACAGGAGCTTGAAACATTTTAAATAAAATCAATATGTTTTTTTTCTGATGTTTTGAACATAGCAACCCTAGCGACGATTCTTAGTTTTATAAAGTTAGTTTTCCAAGTTTTATTTAAGGAATAAAGTGAAAATCTATTAATATTCTGTTCCATTTTATAAAAAGTACAATACGTTTAATGAGCAAAGTTTAATGACATGATTTGTAAATAATAATAAAAATAATAATACTAATACTTAGTACAATATATTTTGTTGCCATTTATCAAAAAATGAGAAAGTATGGAAAAACAAATAGAAACAAAATTATATTTGAAAAAATAACAAGTGAATATTATATAATATTATTAATATTTATATAATAATTTTGTTATAATACTATATACATCTAAATTATTTAGCATTATTTTAATCATTGAGATGCCATGAAATTATTCACATTTTAGTAATTTTCTAAAAATACGATCGAAATGATTGCTGATATTTTGATGTCATAAAAATATATTCGTGAAAGTCATATATTCGCGTATTATTTAAAAAATATGATTTTATTTATATTTCTTTCATATTAGTTTAGAGTTTAGACTTACATTGATAATTTAATTTTTTCTATATTTTCAAAATAATTTTTTTCTGATACACTTCATCATCATCATTATTATTTTTATTATTATTAATTATTATTATTATTATTATTATTATTATTATTATTATTAAACATATTGACTTCCTACAACTCTGCATATCTTTTTATAAAATAATGTAGAAAATTCTCGTATTTTCTCTTTATTTCGAATATGTGAATATTCGAGAAGTTTCGTTACGTTTCGTGAACTGTGGTGACTGCCACCCTTCATCGCTCTCGCCATAGAAGTAGAACGTACGTACGTACGTAGAACGTACGAACGTACCTATAGGCGTATTTCTGACATTAATTCAATTATTTTTACTGCGTTCCTTAATAAAAATAAGTCTTCATTTCGATAAATACTATCCTATGATATATTATCTTTAGTTATTAATATTTTATATATTTTTTTCGAAAATCTTAGAAAAGCGAAACTTGAAGAATAAATATTTATAGTATACGATTTAGATATCGTTATATATCTCTAGTGATGCACAAAGCAAGACTAAGACCAAGACCATGGCAGTCTTGGTCTTGGTCTTGTCAACTCAGTCTTGGTCTTTGTCTTGGTCGTGTTGATTCAATCTTGGTATTGGTCTTGGTCTTGTTAACTTAATAGAAGTCAGTCTTGGTCTTTTTGAATAAATCTTGGTCTTGTAAATTCTAAAGTCATGATTTTTTTTAACCAAATTTATAAATACGGATAAATAATTGATTTATACGTATACAATTGCAGATACAGGGGAGGTAATGGTGGTTATTGCTCCTCCCCTCCATTCACAAAAAATTGCCAAAACTACTTGTCATAGAAAGTTGAGATTTTCAGAAAATATTCCTTTAATGACATAGGTACACGCACAGAAAGGATTTTTTTAAATTCAATATGTAAAGGGAAAAGGGAGGGGAAGTCAATTATTATTCAATTCCTAGCACAAACTACTGGCCGTAAAAAATTGTAAGACTGTTAATGGGCGAACTGCGAAGCCGAGTAATTCATTTCTTACCTATATATAAGTATATATAACTACATATATAATATAAAGGTACTATAGGTATAATGCTAAATATATAAATACTAATATATTCAACTTATAATATTATATAATATTAAATAATAAATGTTTATTAATTATTATTTATTGATTTTAATTTAAATATTTGTTTCTTAATAATTATAAACATTGAATAATGATTGTACATAAAATATTTATATTTGAATATTAGTTAAATAATCACTCAATATTTAATTTTGAATATTTAATTTTAAATCAAAAACCAATATTTATTAATATTATATATTGGAAATTGTTATCTGGGGCCTAACAGCACAGACCGGTCTGGGCTCCACCCGTTCAGTTCCCGTTTCGATCATGCTAAATGGTTCCTGCCGAGTACTATATAGACCTTCCCAGAAGCTTCTAAAAAGAGTCCAATCAACTTATTATTATTTAGCTCAAAATAGCCAGCTCCCGGAAGCTACATATTAAGAGCTGAAAAATAACAAATTGATTAGATCTATTTATAATCGACTTTTTGGGCGAAACTGGTTGTGAAAGAAGATAGGGGCATGAGTGTCCATAGAATTGGATTCGAACTAATGTCAAAGTGTGTTATACACTCCGGTATATAACATACTAAAAGTAACTTTTTTTGGTGTTCTCCAGAGGAGGCTAGTCCCTCCCCTGACCCCCAGTGGGTATCTATGTACAGGGGCTTTAAGCAAAAGGGGGGTTAGACAAAATCGCATGGCACTAGGTCCATTTTCCCTTGCGTTATGAATAATTCAAAATTCGATTTTGGACTACCCAAAATTGAGCCCTTTCTGGATGTTATTTAATGCGCTTGGGCGATTCAAAAAGTTTCTTTCATTAGCCATGTCTGTAATCGTATACCATTATTCTAGCATTTATGTACCTACAATTCCAATTACGTTTGTACCACTTGAGTGTAGATCGTTCGGTTAAACGTGAGTTAAAAAATTTTGATGTAATCAATGGACAGAGATTCGAATACAATCGCCGAAATTAAGAATTGTTGCAAAATTTACAATGAAAATTAAAAACACGGTCCGTGAAGGTGTCCAACAATTGGATTAAAAAATACAATTAAAACAATATGTTAGCCGGCAAGATTTTTTTTCAATTGACTGATTTGAAACCCATCTGTATTGAATTGGACTGGTTTAAGACCCATCTAGACCAAAATAAACGGGTTTGGGACCGAAACGGACTGAATTGGGAATGCGGTCCATGGGACAGCCAGAGATCGTGCATCAAGCCTTCCGGTTGCGACCCCTGGATCGCCTAGGACCGTAGCGCGAACCAAACTGGTAGTTCCCATTTCGGTCGACAACTCCGGAGGTGCTTTGTGCTATTAGGGAAACGGTATAAAAAAAATAGGTTTATGACCTTTTTTTTTTTTTTTTGCTTATTACTAATAAATTTCCCCTCATATATAATATAATATATCTGCTTTTGCAGACAATAAAAACGAATTTATTTTAGCTACACAGACATAGGCGCAACTAGGGTTAAAGTTCTAGAGGGACTACAGCCCTCACCAAAACTGTAAACTAAAAATAAGCCATGGGGGTCCGCCCTCACCCCACACCATTATATATTAATTACTAATACAATTTTTTTTACCTGTAATACGAGAATAACAGAAAAACCATTTCATAGTCAATTTTATTTAGGTATTTATTAAAATTGTAATAATAATAATATTAAAAATATTTACAATATTATTTATTTTAGCATGATAAATGTATTTTATTATTGTTGGCACTTGCAAATATGTTTAAAATGTCCTCGCAGTTAATATTATTTGATATGTCTTTCTCAATATAAATGCTGGATAAATTTGAAAACCGTTCTTGTAACATTGTTGAGCGCAACCATGTTCCAACTCGTCTCATCACAGATCTTTCGTATGTTGCACTACTTATTGGCAATGTAAATGCAACACCGAGGAGCTTGTATACATTTAGATAAGTAGTAGTCTCATTTATAATACTTGCCATTTTCTTTGGATCACCCAATATTTGATCAGGATACATGGTTTTAAAAGAATTTCTCGCAACAATCATTTCCACCATCAAAGTATTAGTGTCAATTTGAAATAGATCCTAAAATAGTAGTATACAAATTAAAACATGTGATATAGTTATAATCTTTATTATTTAGGGATTTTGTTTAATACAATTTGCTTCCTTTAAAATCAAGTAGAAAAGAGTTGTTAATGGAATTAGCAAGCTCCAAACTTTCTTTGGGAAAACGACGAATAAGATTTTGAATCACAGAATCAAGTACAGCATAATATTTAATTCGCCAAAATGCTTCATTGGTCTGTTGAACAGAAACTATTTGTTCAGCACTAGTTGTAGAAGTTACATAAAAGTTTAATAAATGTGTACTCAAATATTTTTATTTTTTACTCAAGACCTAGAACCAATAAAAATTATTAATTATAATATTGACAATATTGTCATTTTGAAATTATATTAAAAAAAAAATAACTCACCAACTATGGGTTTTTCAAGAAAAACTTGATGCTTTTTATCAAATTCACTTATTTTACTCCAAATTACCAAAAATTAGTCGTAATTTCGATAATCTTTCAGACTTTGAATCACAGAATGAATTATTTGAGCAACATTTCCTAGTGTTGCTGATTTTTCTTGTAAACCATTACTCAGAATGTTTACAAGTAAAATTTCATACAAAATAAAAAGATGAACAATAAATGTTGATTCCTGAAGTAATGATAAAATTCCTAAAAAATGTAATATATAATTGAATATAGTAGAAATTAATCATTAGTATTTTTGAAATATCTAAACTTAACCTTTAGCTTGGACAACATCGTTGTCATTGTTATCTTCAATTTCTTCTTTAAGAATTGCAATCAAAGCAGCGTAATTTTTTATAATAATTTTACAGTTATGGTAACGACAAGACCAACGTGTGTCACTTATTCGAGTTATACTTTTATTTTTAATTTGTAGTATTTTTTTTTTCATTTCTATAAATTTATAGTTAGTAGTAGACACTGAAAAATGTACGTATACTGTCTCTAAAGTATTAAATAAACTCTTGGCTTCCTAGAAACAGATTAAAAATTATTTCTAAAAACTTTATTAAGTATGTATATTAATAGTAAATATAACTGAAAGATATTTGTGTTTTATATTTACTTTAACTGATTTACACATATCTATAAGAACTGAATTTGTTTTATGAGCCATGCAATGTATGTAGATTGCATATGGATACCTTTCTTGAATTTATTTTTTGAACACCACCGTGTTTTCCTGATATGACACTTGCTCTATCGTAAGATTGACCAATGATTGAGAATATCACTAATGTTGTATTTTTCAAGAAAACAAACAAATGCTGATGTTAATGAATTTGCATTTTGATTTTCAGAGACATCAATGAAACCAAAAAAACGTTCAGAAATTTGTAGATTTTTGGTACATCGAACGCACAATGCCATTTGTTCTTCTTTAAAGCATCTAAAATTATATATTTTATTACATTACAAAACGACTAATAACAATAAAAATAGATTTGAATAGCACACGACGGTAAAATTTCCCAAGCAGCCGACCGCCCGTATATTTACATTTGGATGTGGGGCAATACTGAGAACCCGCGGAATACTGCCGTTGCTATGAATAGAGTCTTTATCAGGTATATCTGTTTTGGCGTGGTGACACAAAGCTATTATATAAATATTATGCTACATTGACGACAATAATATAATAATATAATCTATACTATATGTGTAGATTCTATAGTATAGGCGTATAAGGTATACCTACCTTATTATTCTAGTCGTCCATTAAGTACAGGTCAGCCACCCACCCATTAAACCAATGGGATATTTACCCCACTAGACACTCGTGTTCGATGCCACTGAACGCAATCACACCCCATGGTCCAATAGTCTTAAAATAGATGTAAACTTCAATGTTTTACCAAAGAAAACACGTTATCTATAATTTCAGTTGAAAACATTTTTGAGTTGACATTTATTATTGTTTTATTTTTAAATGACAAAATAATACAATTCAACAAATATTAAAATCAATTAGGAATATTTTTGGGGGGCTAAATCGTAGTTTTAACTTTTAAGCCCCCCCCCTAGTTGCGCCAATGTACATATATATTATTATATTGTATTGTAATTAAAATATAATCATAATAAAATAATAAACATGTTTTTACTCTCCTTTGAATCAGTTTCCAACATTAAAACAAATTAAACTTATTAATTTTTTTAAATTATTATTATTATTTATTATTTAATTACAACACGATAATCACTGTACGCGACAGTCAACGATATTGATCAGGCAAATAATAGTGTAGGTACCTGTGTAATTGACTGTTTTCGATAACACCAAACTTTCGAGAAATAGTAGGAATTCTATAGTTCACCCATATATTATATTCGATAGACGATAATCTGTTTCAAAAATATTGCAATAGAATATTGATGATTGCATTACGAAAAATCTGTGGATTCGGTTTGGAATTGTAAATAATGTAAACCAAGAAAAAAAATAATTTATTTAATTCATTAATTTTAATTTTATCTAAAAGCAAGACTTGCAAAAGTTTTGCAGTCTAGTCTTTGTCTTGGTCTATGGTCTTGCATACAATTTTTGTTTTAATCTTGCTAGGTATACGTACCTAATATTAAAATCGTCATTTTGGTCTTGTTAGCTCTAGTACAGAAAAATATCTATATATTTATAGCCTGTTGGTTGGATTATATTAGATTAAATCCTATAATGTGAGAAAAAACCAAAACATTTAGGTAAAAGTAACCAAATGGAAATTCAAGTATATAAACTATTATGTCACAGGAAATAATATTAAAACATAAAAACGTTTGAAATGTTTTAGTAACATATTACATATTTTACATTATGTAAAATTCAGGAGACTATACCTACCTATACATAATATAATATGAGAGAAAAATAATTTGATCGACTTATTGAAAAATATAAAAATAAAAATATCTATTATACATTATATATTTACGAGAAATGGTTAGTTTGTTGTAGATAATAAAAGCAGTGCCGGATCTAGAAGAATTTGTCGCCCGGGGCAAAAAAAATTGTAGCGCCCTTTTTTAAATTTTAATAAGCATAAAAAAAAAAGGTCATTCGTCCATTTTTTTCTATTAAAAATTAAGTGATCAATGGGACCCTTCCAAAAGCGGAATGAAAAGTTTAAATATTTTTAAATTTTGTGCCCCATCATAATAGCGACGGGGCAAATGCCCCGGTTCGCCCCCCCCCCCTAGATCCGGCACTGGATATAAGTAATATAGGTAGGTACTATTATAATAATAATTGATTTTTTTTTTTAATAGAATAATAAATGTTGTATATTATTAGAATTTTTTAAATATATCAAAATTTGAGAAATTCTATAGATACTTTTATAAAGAAATGCAAAGAAATGATTACGCGTACAGTCGAGAATATTCCATGTTGTTTTGGTAAATACTAAATAATACGAATGCAACTATACCGCGGCGGTGGCGGCAGTAGGTATGTATCTATGGTAGAAACGCAACGAACGTTCTAGAATATTCTCTCGACCATATAAACGCCAACGGTCGCGCTACTAGACATCAGTTTCAATTATACGTTTGAACAGTGTGAATGTACGATTTATTTAACTAGGCATAGTACGACTGCGAAATAAAATAGTGCGATTATATTACCGAGTGTTATTAAATCGACACTTCAAATATTTTATTTTTAGTGTGAAATTTTATTATTGTTCGAAAACACATTTGAAATTTTAACAGAAAAATGGTCGGAAAAACAGCGATTGGTATTGATCTGGGTACCACCTACTCTTGTGTGGGTATCTGGCAACGCGGAAAAGTGGAAATCATCGCCAACGACCAAGGTAACAGAACCACGCCGAGTTATGTGGCGTTTACCGACACCGAACGGTTAATAGGGGACGGGGCTAAGAACCAAGTGGCCATGAACCCCAGCAACACGGTGTTCGACGCTAAACGTCTGATCGGCCGTCGTTTTGACGACGAGAAGACTCAAGCCGATATGAAACACTGGCCGTTTAAAGTGGTCAACGATTGCGGAAAACCGAAAATCCAAGTGGAATTCAAGGGAGAACGGAAAGTGTTTGCACCGGAAGAAATCAGTTCGATGGTGTTGACGAAAATGAGGGAGACGGCTGAAGCGTATTTGGGCCATAATGTAACGGACGCCGTTATCACGGTGCCGGCGTATTTCAACGATTCGCAGAGACAAGCAACCAAAGACGCCGGCGCAATAGCCGGTTTGAACGTGATGAGGATAATTAACGAACCGACGGCGGCGGCCTTGGCGTACGGTCTGGACAAGAACCTGAAAGGAGAGAGGAACGTGTTGATTTTCGATCTTGGTGGTGGCACGTTTGATGTGTCTGTCCTACAGATCGACGAGGGTTCGATATTCGAAGTGAAGTCTACGGCGGGAGACACGCACTTGGGCGGCGAAGACTTTGACAATCGACTGGTGTCTCATTTGGCAGAGGAGTTCAAGCGGAAATTCAAGAAGGACATACATACCAATGCCAGAGCGCTAAGACGGCTGAGGACTGCAGCCGAACGAGCCAAGAGAACAATGTCGTCCAGTTCGGAAGCGACCATAGAGATCGACTCTCTGATGGAAGGTATCGATTTCTATACTAGAGTATCCCGGGCTCGTTTCGAGGAGCTGTGCGCAGATCTGTTCAGATCGACCTTGCAGCCGGTAGAGAAGGCATTGGCAGACGCCAAGTTGGACAAAGGAGCCATTCACGACGTGGTGCTCGTGGGTGGTTCGACGAGGATTCCAAAGATTCAGAGCCTGTTACAAAACTATTTCTGTGGTAAGCCGTTGAACCTGTCCATTAATCCCGACGAAGCGGTCGCGTACGGTGCGGCAGTGCAGGCGGCCATTATCGGTGGTGACACGAGTTCTGCCATTCAAGACGTGTTACTCGTGGACGTGACCCCGCTATCATTGGGCATCGAGACTGCGGGTGGCGTGATGACCAAGATCGTTGAACGAAACTCTACCATTCCTTGCAAACAAACCCAAACGTTTACCACGTATGCGGATAACCAACCGGCCGTCACAATCCAGGTGTTCGAAGGAGAAAGAGCCATGACCAAAGACAACAATCTGTTGGGAACGTTCGATTTGACCGACATACCTCCGGCTCCCAGAGGTGTACCTAAAATCGACGTTACTTTCAATTTGGACGCCAACGGTATTTTGAACGTATCGGCCAAGGATAACAGCTCTGGTCGTTCAAAGAATATTATCATCAAGAACGACAAGGGACGTCTGTCTCAAGCCGAAATCAATCGTATGCTTAGTGAGGCCGAACGTTACAAAGAAGAGGATGAACAACAAAAAGTGAAGATCGCAGCCAAGAACCAATTGGAGAGTTATGTGTTTGGCGTTAAACAAGCTTTGGACGAGGCCGGTAACAAGTTGACCGAATCCGAGAAGAACGTCGGTAAACAGGAATGTGACGCGGTCATACAGTGGTTGGACAAAAATCATTTGGCAGAAAAAGAAGAATACGAATTCAAATTAAAGGAAGTCCAGAAGAACTGCTCGGCACTAATGATGAAATTACACGGTGGACAAGCCGCAGGAGGAGCTCAGATGCCACCCAGAAGTAATGTTTTTCCGGGAGCACCCGGTGACGCTGAACAGTATTCTCGAGGACCTACAGTAGAAGAAGTCGATTAATTTCCGCAATAATAATGGTCATGTTTTTTTTTTTGTAAATAATATCCTTGTAAATATCCTATATATTTTTATGTTGTTCAATGCCTATGACTAGATTTATCTCAAGTATAGACTGATTTTTATTTATATTTATTTATTTAATTATGATTTAACATTTTTGTGTTCGCTAAAATAAATAGTGTTGTTAGTATTATAATATTTTTGTTTTTTTTTGTAATACTTCCTATACTTGTATCATAATGATAATTATAATTTATATTTACTGTTGGTTTGGTGTTTTAAGTATTTGAAATGAACGTAAGTTGTTTCAAATGTAATTTCAATATAATCTTATATCAGAATAGTTGCAAAATTAAAATGACTTCTAAACATGTTATTATTACTTGCAAATGTATTTTACAATAAATTATAGACTAGTTTCTACAACACTGAATCATCTTAAAGCTGTTATTTCATCATGCAATTCGATCGAATATCAGAAGTTAAACCATCGTTGGATGTAATTGAAAATTGTAGATCTTTACAATGACTCATAAGTAATTTGTATTTATTATTTATCTGTATTTTGTATTTTAGAAATGTTATAAAGAATTGAAAAAAGTTGGTATGCTCATAATGTTGTACATATCGTTCATTAATTGATTGTATAGCTATCTAAAATGGCATTAAAAAAGTTAACTTTGAAATTTTGTTTTAGATCAATAATAGGATCATCGCAAGACTCATAATCAAATTGTTTAGTTGTTTAGTTTAATCCTATTTTCATTTATTAATGAAAATTAATATTCAATTTCAAGATAATTTAGTCGATTTTAAAGTATTTTCGAATTCTTCATCAGAACGATATCTAATTGAAAATAATTCAGTTGAATTTAATGTTTTACTGGTTGGGAAAGGTCAAGCGATGTTGTTGTAAAATTTTTCTCACAATATTAGTCTCAAATACGTACGTATGGGTAGCTCTATTTTTACACTATAAAATACAACGATTACAACATAATATGCTGGCGGACGCAGTGGCGTGCTCGGAATTTTAAAATAGCGGAGGATATAATATTAAATAAATAATAAATAATAAAATTGATACATCTTGATATCAGAATAAAAAAAAAAAAGTAATTTGTGTAAATTTGACTATGAATTTAATTCAATCCAATAATTTCTCATTTGCCGTATTGTGTTCTGCGTTCATTATACTTAGGAAAGTATAGTAAAATTAATCTATAACTAAAGAATCTTATTATGTAGGTATATAAAATAATAAAAAAATTAAAATTAAATAAATTATTTTATTTATGTGGAAATCTATAGAAATAAAATGGTATATTTCGTTTGACGGGTGTCAAAAGGGGTATTTTGGCCATTTTTCGGTAGTTACTACTACCACGTTTATCGAAAATGACCAAAAATGGCTTCTCTAAAGTACGAACAAGATGAAATTTGATACCGGAAAATGGGGACACATGTACACTGTACAGATTGGTTCATATCAAAAAGTTGTACACGGAAAAAAAAATAAACATCATTGTAAAACCACTAGCATTCTCGCTCCGCTCAGAATCTAAAAGAGCCAAGGGGGGATGACACCCTCATTCCAACCGTAAACACGCCCCTGGCGCGGACGGATACTTCACCTAGACTATGCCTAGACCATCTTTATTTTCATAAAATGTACAATATTTATGTAATAGTAATGTAATAGTTAATTTATTGTTGGAGTATAAAATTAAGGAGCATATAAGTGTCATAGTCATTTGTTATAAATATTATAACAAAATAAATTTTAGATTAGTAAATAGTATTTCTTATTTTTTATTACACTATATAATATATAATCTTTATAAAAATCATATATATTATTGTTGTGTTTTATCCGGCCAGTATTATGACCGATACGGCGATACCACAATATTATCAGAACTTGAAATTCCACCCTATAGACGCGTGCCTATGTCGCCTACCTCTTGAGCCGGGCCTGCATACTATAGCATGTAAATATTACGACTCGTAATGTTTAAGTGCATATAGTGCCAGTAATATTCAATTTTATAATTTAAAATACATGAATATTTTTGAAGCTCATAAATTTATCATTAATTTAATATCAATATACAACCAATATATTTATATAATTAGGTTTAAAATACAAGATGAATTTTAATTTTATATTTTTTCAACGTACAAATAAATATAAAATAATACTTCTAATATCATCTATTAATACATTTGTATGTGTTATATACTTATATGTATAATAATATCATACATTATATCTATAAGAACTATTATTAAATATAAGGATAATATATACTTCAAAATACGATATACTGTACTGTTTAGCACGACCCTCATAAAGTTAGCAGCACAACTATAACAGACACCTATCAAATGTATCCAACACATTTGTTGATCGTTTGTTGAAATTCTCCCGAAATTTGTTGGACATTATTTTCCACACTAGAGCTTTTTTCAAGTTTCGTGCTGCTAACTTTACACTAACAGCACAACATTTTGTCAGAGTGTTCTTTCTTACGAAAACTTATTGAAGTTAATTTGTTGGAAATTTTTAAGTACTCCAGAAATTTGTTGGACATTATTTTCCCGTTAGAACTATTTTAAGTTTTGTGCTGCTAACTTTACACTAACAGCACAATATTTTGTCAGTGTTTTTTTATTTTTTGAGAAAACTTATAGAAATCAATTTGTTGGATATTATTTTCCGCACCAGGGCTTTTTTAAGTTTTCTGCTACTATCTTTACTCTAATAGCACAACACTTTGTTTTTTATAGTTTTGTACTTCTAGTAGGTAGATGGGTAATATAAGAGTTAGAATATTATAATTCGTAAATAAGTTCTATGAGCAATTATTGAAGATTGTTGAATTAATATATATGTACTAATATATCTAGTGAAATTGATAACTGAAGATGGAATTAACAAAGCGCCCGATAATATGAATAGAGTAGAATAATATTTCTTATTGTTATATTTTAACAATCGGTTTGTGTATCGCATAGAATTTGGACTTCGGAATAGAAATAAACCTGTATTCGTGATCTTGTTAATCCTCTACCAGACTTGTAAAGAATACTTTTATTTTGTATTCGGAATACTTATTCGAATAAACGGGTCAAAAAGTATTCAGAATACATATTCGAATACTTAAAAACAAAAATATTCGGAATATTTATTTACTTTAAAAGTATTCCATTCATTTTTAGTTTATTGACAGTTGTACTTATTTATTCGCTTCTCAAATATTGTCCATCTAAGTTCTACATTATAGAATTTTGAAATATAAGTATACAATAGTCAATAT
>JAIPRL010009681.1:0-17085 GCA_025469235.1 Pemphigus obesinymphae
TTTCTCGGCGACAAACTTTCTTAAAAAAAAAAAAAAAAATTATAAAAACATTTTATTCTATATATATTTAAAAAAGTATCTTTTCCTTTGCTTCCTAAACCACCTATTCTCAAAATCCTATGATCTCCTTCACCAGTACGGTGTTTTACGGATCATAGGTTGGCGACCCAGCTAAACCAGTGGCGTCAGTAACCGTAGTGTTACATGTTGTGAGAAATTCAAAAATTTTAATTTATTTTATCATTTTGATTCAGTTCTTTAGATATAAATTCTCAACGAAGCTAGGTATAGATACTGCTTGGATACTTATAAAAAATCTAAAAGTTATGTATATAGATTTTTTTTAAAGAAGTTAAATAGACAAAACTTTGCTAAAAAATGATTATTCAAAGGAGTGAGTTCTATTAGATGTATACATTTAAACAATCTGACGTCCTATGACCTATGGCATGTTGTATTATGTAAGTAATTAGCAAGGAAATGTACATAGCGTCGTTAATAATTTGTAATCTATATTAGTACGGGGTTTATTTAATATGTTATACACATTTATCTATCAGAGATATCCCGAATATTCTACCACAAAAAATTAGTGCACTGTGACAATTATTCAAGAAATAAATCTCCTTTTCCGGTTCCCATTTAATGTTTGATATATTTAGAAAAGCGCATAATATATAAAAATATCTACCCTAGGAATGCCTCAGAATCTGAATAATTTGGGTTCGGTGGAATGGAGTTTTGAGAAAAAATGTATTTGGGGAGGGGGGAGTGAATCTGCATCGACATATCATAGGCGTGCGCAGACTTTGTTCGCAGGGGGGGGGGCCCTATATAAAAAAATGTCTGAACCAAAGATTTTTGTACTAAATAATAATAATAATAGTAACATTAAAATAATAATACCTGTACGTCTAATGGGTAATAGGTAATCATTCAGTCTACCATGAAACACACACTAACCACCATAGCTGCTGATATCAGAGATGATTAATAATAATAGTTTGTACTTTGTACATAGAATTCTGTTGGTTGTACCTATGTGTTTACAATCACTGTTATAACGACGACTTTAATGAACTAAATATAACCAACCCGCCCCCCCCCCGTGCGCACGTCTATGGTCATAGATGTCATAGATGACGCTAAAGCAAAACGTATATCATTGAAATTGGTAACAATATAAATATTTCCGGAGTTATAAGAAAAAAAATATAAAGATCTGTGGTTTTAGTATAATGTTATACACTGATTTACCTACTATTGTATATCAGCGATCTCTCGAGCATTCTACGATTACAACTATGTATCGAATTGCTCTATAACAATAGGTACATAAAATAACTGCTCCCAAATATAGATATATAAAAGTTCAGAATAGTAAAACAGATTTTTGAAATATTAGTCAATGGAAGCTCAACGCCATAAGTTTGAACCTGTTCAGTATTCGGTTAGGTAATTTTGAAAATTTTACATTTGTACAAAGTTTAACTAAATATCTAAACTAAATAATCTGTTTTAGTCTAACTGATAATGTTTATACTGAAATATAATCAAACGTATTCTTTGTATATATATTGTACTTTTGGTACTTACCTAAGATCTTCATATTTTTAAACTTGTCTATTGATTTATTAATTTAGAAACCATAATTATTGAATATATTTAAAATTGAAAAATTAATGAATTCAAAAATTGTAATACTTTTATAAAAATAAATATTATATTAACAATAACAATTTATGTACTATAAACACAAAATATATATATATATTTATAAGTAAAATCAACATATACTATAGAAAATATCTGGTAATGGTAATATGTTACGATTTTGAACAATTTGATTTTAATCTAGTTAGAGATTCATTATTTTTACAAAATAAATTTTTTAATTTTAATTTATTGAATATAAGCTTTTTGATAAATTAATTTATTTTACTTTATATTATTATATTGATTTAATTTTTAGATATTTTGCATAGACCTAATTAACAATTTTACTATGTATTTATACAGATATTTTTGAAAAGAAATTTAGTTGCGATACTTTTTTCAAAAATGTTTACTGAAAGTCACGAATTCTGTTAGATGTAGTAACATTGAAACAATCTGACTTTCTAATACCTTGTACATGTTAAATTATGTATATGATTAGTAGGGAAATGTACAAAGCGTTGTTAATAATTTATAAACGAATTTACAGATAAAAAACATTTATAAACTTTAAACAAAATTTCAATTAAATTTTATATAACTTTATAAATTATTATTTCAAAAAGTTTTAATGTTAAATATATATTTATTTAAAACATTTTCACTGAATATAATAACTATGAACAATAATTACTTAGATGACGATTAATTAAAATGTATCTCATTGTAACAATGTTCCTAACACCAATCATTTCGGAGTTATAGCGAAATAAAAGTAAACTAATTTTGACAAAATATTTTTTTAGAGTTCCGGAATAAATAAATAGATAAACTCGTACAATGATATAATATAAGCTCATAATATTGGTTATTGTGACATTTTACATCAGAAATTGAATAGTTGTAATTTGATTCATTATAATTTATAAGCAGAAGCCATGGCTTTATTGAACATTATTCTTTCAATATATTGCATAAATTCTGAAGATGAATCATATAAAACTGAGTATTATTAAAAAATTGTACTGAGCTCAATTTATAACATGGCAATCGTATTTAAGCCAGTGGAGTAAGCATATTGAAATATGATCAAGCTTATTTTACCATTATATGAACCATTATTACTTACCTTTCAGTGCAGCATTCTCTGTAAAACCAATTGATTGATTAATTTATAAACTATAATTATTGAATTGGTATATTTAATCTTAAAAAATTTATTATTAATTTAAAATAAAATTAATATATATTATATAATATAACAATATTTATAAGAATAAGTAAAATTAATATGTATTATAGAATATAATTATTATATATTTTATATTATATAATATATATTTATTATAATTATTATAAGTACCTAACAAATAGTTTTAACTGTAGATCATCACTAGATAAGTAATATATATAATAAATATATGTGTAAAATTAAAAGCTTTATAATAAATAGCCTATGATGAATTACGGTTGAGACTTTTTGTCACTCATAAACTTTTTTCGAATTTTCTCAGCACATATTTTATTTAATTGGTTTATTCCGTCTACTGTCATTCATAATTATTTCTTTGACATAATACAGATGATTGAAAATTTGAAATGTTTTATTTTAATTTAGTTTAAATTACAAAATTATTAGAGAATTAATTTGCACAACAGTAATACATAGCATTTATGCGTTGTGAAAAATTCATTTATATTATTTTATATTATTATTTTGATTCAGTTTTAAAGATATCATATTTGCGAGGGTAGTTTTTGATACGCTTTGGATACTTTTAAAAAATATAACCAGGTATGTATATAGATTTTTTTTAAAGAAATTAGGATGATGACATTTTACTTAATATTATTTTTTGAAACTACTGAATTATATTAGATGCATTAACAGTAGAAAAACTGATCTCATAGGTCCTAGAATATGTTGAATTGTGATCATGATTATCAAGGAATTATAAAAAACGTTTTAATAATTTGTAACCTATATTTTCAGGGGGGTTTTTTAGTATGTTATAAACTTTTATCCATCAGAAATATCCCAAAAATCTACGACAAAAATTAATGCACTGTGACAATTATTCAAAAAAAAATTAACCTTTCCGGTTCCCATTTCATGTTTAATATATTTAGAATAGCGAATTATATACAAATATATCTACTCTAGGAATACCTCAGAGTCTGAATAGTTTGGATTCGGTGGAATGGAGTTTTGAGAAAAAATATTTATTTTTTTTTGGGGGGGGGATCTGCATTGACGTATGTCATAGAAGTGATAGATGACGCTAAAGCAAAACGTATATCATGATATAGTGGTCCTAACATCAATAATTGCGGAGTTATAAGAAAATAAGTGAAAATTAAGATCCTTGGTTTTAGTATAATATTATACACTGATCTACCATCTACGTATTATCCATCTCTCGAGCTTTCTACGACTATAACTAAGTATCTAAGTGCACTATAACAAAGAGTCCATAAAGTAACTGCCTTTAAGCTCCAAAATATAGATATATATAAGATTAGAAGAGTAAATCAAATGTTTTAAATAAATATTAATGGAAGCCCAACGCCATAAGTTTGAACAAGTACAGTATTCGGTTAGATAATTTGGAAAATTTTACATTTGTACCTAGCTTAACTAAATACGAGCTGGCTAATTCAAGATACTTTGAGAGTTATTCTTGCAATATCCTAGACTGAACCGTCTGAAGCCAAATAAATACGGTTTAAATATCATAAGATTCGGTGCACAAC
This sequence comes from Pemphigus obesinymphae, assembly GCA_025469235.1. Classification (NCBI taxonomy): domain Eukaryota; kingdom Metazoa; phylum Arthropoda; class Insecta; order Hemiptera; family Aphididae; genus Pemphigus; species Pemphigus obesinymphae. The sequence goes on from JAIPRL010009681.1 coordinate 4,411, forward strand.
CACTATGACCAGACATAGTGGTTATCTACATCACAACAGCTATATCATACTATTTAAACACATTTCATACTCTATTTTAGTCTACCCGATAATAGTTATTTTTCGTATATATATATATATAATATATATATTGTACCATTACTACTTACCTAACAAGTTCATAATTTGTAATCTTTCTATTGATTTATTAATTTAAAAACAATAATTATTGAATATAATTAAAATTGAAATATGCATTAATTCAAAAATTGTAATACTTATATAAAAATAAAATAAATACACAATATTAAAAATAACATTATATACAATTTAAACATAGATATATATAATTCAAATCAATATATATTGTAGAAAATATCTGATAATGGTTTAAGGTCGAAACATGTTATTTATATATTTCATAAATATTAATGGCCAATGTTTTTTTTAAATTTACATTTATATTTCTTCATAAATATTTGTTTTACTTTATACAAAAAATTGACGATTTTAAAAAATTTGATTATATTCAACTAAGAGAAACATTATTTTTAAATAATTAATTTTTCAATTGTAATTTATAGAGTTTAAGCGTTGTGATAAATTCATTTATTTTACTACTTTATATTATTCTTTTGCTTCAATTTTTATAAATAATATTCTCTAGTCAGATTCAGATATCGTTTGAATAAACCTAATTAATAATTTTACTAGGTATTTGTACAAATTGTTTTGAACAGAAATTTAGCTGACTATACTTTTCTAAAAAATGTTTACTGAAAGTAGTGAATACTATTAGATTTATTAATATTGAAACAATCTGACTTCCTAGAACCGAGGACATGTTAAATTATGTAAATGATTGGCAGAGAAATGTACAAAGCGTTGTTAATAATTTATAAACGAATTTATCACCAATCATTTCGGAGTTATAGCGAAATAAAAGTAAATTGATTTTGACAAAATACTTATTTAAAGTTCGGGAATAAATAAATAAATAAACTCGTACAATGATATAATATAAGCACATAATATAGGTTATTATGACATTTTACATCAAAAATTGAATAGTTGTCATTTGTTTCGTTATAAATTATAAGCAGTAGATATGGTTTTATTGAACATTATTCTTTTAATGTATTGCATAAATTCTGACGATGAACCATATAAAACTGAGTATTTTTGTAAAAATGTACTGAGCTCAATTTATAATATGTCAGCTTATTTTAGTCTAGCTGATTGTGTATTTTGAAATATGATCAATCTTACATTTCGATTATTTTTACCATTATTACTTACTTTCACTCAAGGCTTTCTCTTTAAAATTAATTTTGTTATTAATGTATTGAATATAATTAAATAAACTTGAGAAATTTATTAGTAATGTAAAATAAAAATTAATATTTATTTTAATGTATATCGTGTTTATAAATATACGTTAAGTTAATATAAAGTATAGAAAATGATTATAAGTAACTACAAGTTTTAAATGTAGAACGTCACCAGGTAAACAATATATAATATATATATTTATATGTAAATTTAATAGCTTTATAAAAAATTGCCTATGATGAATTACGGTTGAAACATGTTGTTACTCATAAACTTTGTTTTGAATTCTCTCAGCACATTTTTGTTTAATAGGTTTATTATATTTACTGTTATTCAAAATTATTTGTTTTAGTTTCTACAAAAGATTGAAAATTTCATAAATTTTATTTTAATCTAGCTTCGGATACATTACTATTGCACAATTATATTTTCCTAGGACCTATGGCATGTTGTATTAAGGTATGTGATTATCAAGGAAATGTACATAGCTTTCTATTAATTTGTAACCTATATTAGCAGGACGTTTAATTAGTATGTTATACACCTTTATCCATCATATATATCCCGAGTATTCTACAACAAAAAATTAGTACACTGTGACAATTATTCAAGAAATACAAATCCCCTTCTGGTTCCCATTTAATGAATGATATATTTAGAATAGCGAATATTATATATATTATATTATATGCCCTGTGGAGGGGGCTAAGAATACCTCCACGGTTTCCTCATGCCTGTCGTAGAAGTCGACTAATTGAGGTTGCGTCAGGTTGACAGCCGGCATAAAACTTGTCAAAAATGTATAAGTAGTCTTAAAATGGATATAGGCGAGTTTCCCCATCTCGGATGTTCGAGTAAATTTTATAAGGCAGTTTTGAGACCTGCAATGATGTATGGAATAGAATGTTGGGCAGTAGATAGAGAGATAGAACTGAGAATGAGTGTCTCTGAGATGAGAATGTTAATTTGGATGAGTGGAGTTACTAGAGAGGATAGAATAAGGAATGATTATATCAGAGGTAGTATAGGTGTAGCTTCGATAGTAGACAAATTGAGAGAGAATAGATTAATTTGAATTGGGCATGTATTAAGGAGGGATGAGACTGATACAGTAAGATTAGTATGTTAAATGCATGTTGTTGGTAAGAGGGTTAGAGGATGACCGAAAAAGAGATGGGGGGATGTGATGGCGAGTGATATGAGGAAGGTGGGTGTAAATGAAGAAGATGCGGGAGATAGAGTTAATTGGAAGTGTAGGACCAGGGTGGCCGACCCCAAATAGTTGGGAGAGAAGGCGAAGGCGAAGGAAAGCGAATATTATATAAAATTATCTAACCTAGTAATGCCTCAGAGTGTGAGTAATTTAGGTTCGGATGAATGGAGTTTTGAGAAAAAATATTTTTTTGGTATTTGGGTGGGAGGGGATCTACTTCGACGTCTGTCATATATGACGTTGAACCAAAATGTATCTCATTGAAACAGTGTTCCTAACATCAATAATTCCGGAGTTATAAGAAAAATATTAAAATAATGATCTGTTATTTTTAGTATTATATTATACACTGATCTACCTTCTATTATCCATCAGCGATCTCTCGATCATTCTACGACTACAACTAAGCATCTAAGTTCACTATAACAATATGTTCATAGAATATCTGCTTTTACCTCCCAAATATAGATATATATATATGTTCAAAATAGTAAATCAGATTTTTTAAATAAACATTAATAGAAGCCCAACGCCATGAGTTTGAACTAGTTTAGTATTGGGTTAGCTAATTTTGAAAATTTTACATTTGTTCCTAGTTTAACTAAATACAAGCTGGCTAACTCAATATACCTCGAGAGTTATTCTTGCGATATCGCAGAGTGAACCGTTAAAAATAAAAATAAATATGGGTTAAATATTATAAGATCCGGTCATCATGGTTGCCTACATTACAAAAGCTATATCATACTATTTAAATATTATATTTCAAGATATATTTTAGTCTAACTGATAATGTTTATTCTTAAATATAATCAAACCTATTCTGCGTATATGTATTGTACAATTACTACTTACTATTCTGCTGCAATTCTAGTAACTCTTCTATTGATATATAATTAATTAATTCAAAAATTGTAATACTTATAAAAATAAAAATAAATTTGTATATAAAAAAAATTTATAAAAATAAAATAAATACCTAATATTAAAAATATATACTATAATATAAAATATCTGATGATGGTTTACATTCGATATATGTTATTCATATATTTTTTAAATATTAACAACACATGTTGTTTTTAAAATGTATACTTATTTTGATTCATAAACATTGGTGTTTACTTTATACAATAGATTACGATTTTGAAAATTTTAATTTTAATCTAGTTTGAGATACATTATTTTTAAATGATTAATTTTTCAATTGTAATTTATAGAATTTAAACGTTGTGATAAATTAATTTATTTTACTTTATATGTTTATTTTGATTCAATTTTTAAATATAAATTCTCAAAGATCAGATTCAGATACCGTTTGCATTGACCTAATTCATAATTTTAGTAGGTATTTATATAGATTTTTTGGAAAATACATTTAGCTAACAATACTTTTCTAAAAAATATTTAATGAAAGTGGGGAATTGTATTAGATATATTAACATTGATCTGACTTCCTAAGACTTAGGGAATGTTAAATTATGAATAAGATTGGCAAAGAAATGTAGAAAGCCTTGTTAATAATTTATAAACGAATTTATAAATAAAAAACATATATAAACTTTAAACAAATTTTCAATTAAATATTATATAACTTTATAAATCATTATTTCAAAAAGTCATAATATTAAATATTTATTTATTAATTATTTATTACATGTACATTGAATATAATAAATACCACATTAATTATTTAGATGACACTGAACCAAAATGTCTCTCTTTTTGGAACAATGTTCCCAACAATATTCATTGCAGAGTTATAGCGAAATAAATATAAATTGATTTTGATAAAATACTTATTTGGCATTCCGTAATAAATAAAGCAATAAAGTTATACAAACAATACAATATAAGCACATAATATAGGTTAATATGAAAATTTACATCAGAAATTGAATAGCTGTAATTTGATTCGTAAAAATGTAGCAAAATGTAATGCAAAAATGCCGTAGCCATGGTTTTATTGAACATTATTCTTTTAATGTATTGCATAAATTCTGACGATGAATCATATAAGACTGGATTTAATTGTAAAATTAAAATGAGCTCAATTTAAGAAACATCACACGTATTTTAGTTAAGATGATTGTATTTTTCGAAATACGATTAAGCTTATTTATCGATTATATGTACCATAATTACATACGATTAATGCTTTTATTTTCTGTAAAATTAATTGATTTATTAATTTATAATCCATAATTATTGAATAGGTATAATTAAACTTAACAAGTTTATTAGTAATTTAAAATTTTAATTGATATATATTATAAAATATAATAATCTTTATAAATATAAGTAAAATTAATATTTATTATAGAATACAGAATATAATATATATATATATATAAATTGGTAAAGTTAAAAGATGTTATAAAATATAACCTATGATGAATTACGGTCAAAATTTATTCTTACTCAATACTTTTTTGAATTCTAGCAGCACAGATTTTGTTTAATAAATATATTATATTTCTTTTTATTCATATTTATTTGTTTTACTTTATATAATAAATTAAGAATTTTAAGAGTATTATTTTAATCTAGCTTGTGATACAAAATTATTAGAGAAGTACTTTGTACAACAGTGATTCATAGAATTTAACCATTGTGAGAAATTCATTAATTTTAATTTATACTATTATTTTGTTTCAGTTTTTAGCTATAAATTCTCCGAAGGCATATTTAGATACTGTTTGGATTCTTGTAAAATTTATAAGTAGGTATGTATATAGATTTTCTAAAATATATTATGTTGACGAAACTTTGCTTTAAAATATGTATATTGATGAAGTGAAATCTACTATGTATATTAACATTGCAACAATCTGACATCCTAGGAGCTAAGGCATGTTAAATTATGAATATGATTAGTAAGGAAATGTACAAAGCGTTGTTAATAATTTATAAATGAATTTATAAATAAAAACAAATTTTCAATTAAATATTATATAACTTTATAAATCATTATTTCAAAAAGTTTTAATTCTAAATATATATTTATTTAAAACATATTATACACTGAATATAATAACTACCATTATAATTTCTTAGATGACGCTGAACTAAAATGTATCTCATTGGAACAATGTTCCTAACTTTCACCATTCATTCCGGAGTTATAGTGAAATGAACATTTATTTTGGCAAAATAATTATTTAGCGTTCCGTAATAAATAAGTCAATAAAAAAACACGTACAATGACTTAATATAAACACTGTATATAGGTTACCTATTGTGACATTTCGCAATATAAATTGAATAGCTGTAATTTGATATGTTATAATTTATGAACAAGAGCAGTGGTTTTATGCAACATTATTATTTCAATGTATTGCATAAGTCTGACGGTGAATCATATAAAACTGAATATTATTTTAAAAATGTACTGATCTTAACTCTTTCAGTGCTACATATTTTTTTGCATTGTTACCCTCCAGGTCTGTTTAAAATTTATATATTTTTTTTCTTATCTTTATATACTCACAACATTTTCAAAATCATTCAAAGTCATTAATTGAAAACAAATATTAAAAAATCATTATTGACTGAGAAATTTTAACTTTTTAATTTTTGCAGCCTGCTGTTCTCAAAATGTCACAAGTATTGGATAATCGGTAAATGGAATGAAATAACGGTATTATATTGGAATTTATTTGGTTAAATATATTTTTCTATAAATAATAATTATTTTAAACTCTAATCATGAAACGTAAAATTTGTGCGCAATTCTTATATCACCAATAATGAGATTACCTATTATGAACCCCCGATAAAAGCAAAAATAAAAATATTCACTTAAGTACATCATGAAAATATCGTAATTAAAATTTTTTTTTTCCAAAAAATTTGGAATTTAATTGTCAATCGATATCGATATAGATTTCACATATATAGATCGAATAAATAAAGTTGTATATACCTTGACGAGTATACTCGTCCGCCGGCCGTAATTGCACCATTGTCTTGACGAGTATACTCGTCCATAGAATTCAAAGGGTTCATTTTAAAGATGTTAAATGTATTTTATTCTAGCTGAGTGTATATTTTGAAATATGATCAAGCTTATTTTTTGACTATTTGTACCATTATTACTTACGATCAGAACTGGTGGCAGCTGAAAAATCAATTGATTTATCATTTTATAAACCATAATTATTAAATAGGTTCACTTAAACTAAAGAAATTTATTAGTAATTTAAAATAAAAATTAATATATATATATTATAAAATATAACAATATAAAAAATAAAAACTAAGAAAAAAATTACAAGTGAAGGTAAGTGGATGCAGCTATTCTGTCATTTGAAAGAAAATGATATGTGAACACCCCAAATCTAAAATTAATTTTGCAGTATATCTTTTGTATGCTAGGAACTTCTGCTCTATTAGAAAGTATTCTTTCGCTTATGAATAACACTTGGTTGGTCGAAAGGGGAAGGATGAATGAAAATACTGTACGAGGTCTAAGGTTGTGTAAAATGAATTTTACTTTAACTTGTATCTAATAATATTAAAAAAATTAAGAATAATATAAATATATTAAAAAAAATTCATTCAAACGAAAAGTATCAATATTAGTAGGTAATAAGCAGTAATAAGTAATAATAGCAGTAGTAAGTTATTGTAAAAAAATTGTATTGGTTAATAAATTTTTAAATAAAAAGAATGATATACTTATTTCCATATATCATTATAAAAGCAAAAAAAAAAAGAAAGGTTATTCAATATGATGTCCCGATTTGGTGATTTCAAAATCTGGCAACCTTAATTATAAGTAACAACTAGTTTAAACTTTAAGACATCATCAGGTTAACAATATTTAATATATATATATGTGGGTGTGTGTGTGTGTGTGTGTGTGTATATAATTAAAAGCTTTATAAAAAAATACCTTATGAGGAATTACAGTTGAAACTTGTTATTACTCATAACCTTTTTTTGAATTCTCTCAGCACATATTTTGTTTAATAGGCTTATTATATTTACTTTCATTCATAATTATTTGTTTTACTTTAAACAAAATATTGTACATTTTAAAAGTTTTATTTTAATCTAGTTTGAGATACATTATTTTTACAGAATTACGGTTTACAACAGTAATTCATAGTATTTAAGCGTTGTGAGAAATTCATTGATTTTTATTTATATTAATATTTTTATTCGTTTTTTTAGATATAAACTCGTCTAGGGTAGATTTAGATACTGTTCGTGTGCTTATAAAAAATATAGCCAGGTATGTATCAGTGGAATTTCCTGACCTTTGACATTTGGCCTTAACGTATAAATAAAAATGCACCCCCATCTTACATAAGAAAAATATGCATGCACTAAATATTTAATATACGATGTTTTTTGTATGTTCTGATCTCAATAATAAGTATATCAAGTAAAATATAATATAATATCATATCATATAATAGGTATATACAGTATAATATACTTTCGAGTCGTGTGATAAACTATAGATTGCCACAAAAGTGAACATTGTACTCGTCTGTTCAATGTACTACCTCATACCTGGATGAAGTCATAAACGATAGCTACGATGTACACAACTGAAAACAATATGTCGGCACTTGGCATATAGTTGTATCCCGCAAAGTCGTTGTTTCAATAGTTAACGCTTTGGTCAGATATTGGCACTGTACCAAAGTTACCCGATAGAAATACGATGATAGGTATAAGGGCATCATGAAGCCGTTGACAAAATGATTAACGTCGTACAACACGTAAACATATCGCGGGTTGAGTTTCGATGCAAAATCCGGTCGTATTTGTTTTTTTTTTTTTTTTGGTTCAATATATTTATTCTTGTTCCATAATATACTAATAATAAATAGATCTATGACAATTGATTGATATATGTTTTTTATTATTTACATATTATGTAAACAATCGTACATTGTTTTTATTTTCTATTTTTTAAATGCATATTTATTATAATCAAAATAAGCATTATACATGCAGTTTTTTAAGGTGTTTACGCTCAATTTACACACCTAGAGAAAACGCCACTATGGTATGTATACAGATTTTTCTAAAAGAAATTAAGATGATGAAATTTGGCTAAAAATTATTTTTTGACATTAGTGAATTACATTAGACGCTTTATCAATGGAAAAACTGATCTCCTTGGACCTAGGGCATGTTAAATTACGTATATGATTATCACGGAATTGTACAAAGCGTTGTTAATAATTTGTAACATATATTAGCATAGGAATTTTTTACTATAGTATACACCTCTATGCATCAGGGATATCCCGAGTATTCTACGACTAAAACTAAGTGCACTGTGACAATTATTCCAAAAAGAAACCTCTCATTCCAGCTCCCATAGTCTCATTTAATATTAAATATTTTCCTCACACAGCATTTTCCAATAATAATCATTGTATAATTATTGGAATTTGATTGGAATTCGAATATTTAAGTTTTAATGTTTATTAAATAATTAATAAATATTCAGCTTTTATATTTAAAATGAAACATTTATTTACAAATATTTATTAAAAATCTTAGTAAATATATTTACTTAATACTCTTAAATGTTTAATTATTATTTTTTCTTAACTGAAAATTTTAAAATTGAATTCCAAATTATAATCCATTGTTAAATAAATATAAAAAAATAATTTAAATTAAAGACCTATTAAGAACTACGATTTCGTTAAAATAATTTAATGTTTATTCCAAATAATTTCTCGTTGGCTGATGCGTATACAAATTAAATTTCAGGTGAAGAGGGGAGGTTAGGTTAGGTCGTTGGCCAAAACTTATTTTGGGTTTCAGGTGTTTGAAATACAATAAATTTATAATATCTTCCACAGAGGCGTATTCAAAATTACATTTCAGGCGAAGGGGGGGGGGAGTCATAAAATCAGATTATTATTTAATAAATGTACTTGAAGTAATTATATATGTTTAAAAAAATTACTTTTGTCTGCATGAAACCCGTCGTTTATCTGTTTTAAAAGTACGTAGGTACCTATATATTGTTATATTTTAATCCGGCAACACACTTGCGTGGCGTTCAGGTGTGTCGGGTGTCAAACACAACGCGCAGCGCATTCGCTGAAATGCGCAGTGCCACCCTGATCCATCATTTGCCATTTGGTTTTTATAATATCACCATGTTAAATGTCACTATCGTGTATGTGTTTATATGACTGTGTATAATGATAATTTCGATTAGGTATATAATGTTAGTATTTAAAATAACATGGCCAGTAAGTAATTCTTTCCTACCTACGAAGAAATTATATTGTAAATAAATAAAGTCTAGATTTTTAAATTGTATATAATATGATAGCATAATACATGTTACTACAGTTCATAAATATTGATATTGCATACACGTTGGCTGTTATAATAAATGTAAAAATAAAACATTATAGCCAACACCGTTCGCTGCACGAAACCACTCGGACTGGTAAGCCATTGGTTTGATTGTGAGCACAGTGATTGTGCCGCCACCGCCGACAATTTTCTGGTGGCGACTTTCTTTTCGTACTTACATCCTGATATACCTACATAAAATAAATTATGTATTACATTATATCCTTTATAATGATATATATATATATGATGTAAATGATACCGATGGTAATTTTTTCTTTTATAAAGGCTTATTCCGGGTCTTGTAGGTCTATCGTCGCTTCCACTACGCCTCTCCAAATCTCCCTGTCTTTAGCCATTTGTTTTCCGTCTTATTCCCACCGCTGTCTTGGTCGTTTCTTGTCTGGCTTCCATCTCGTGATTTCATGTATTGTTTGTCCCTCCGCTCACCATACGTGACCTGCCCAGCTTAGGCGTCTGCTTTTAAGGGTTGCCACTATATTTGGTTCATTGAATAATGCTACCAACTCTGCGTTTGTTCTTCGTTCATACGTATTCTCTTCCTCGTTTATTTAGGGCCCAAATATTCTACGCAGGGGTACTCTGAATGGAGTAATGGGCTTAACGAACCCGCGGTTTTCCCCAGATACCGTTGGGCCCTCCATTAATGGGAGTTTCTCGTAGGGCTAACCACTTTACAGTGTTACAAAAAAATCTGATTAAGAAGCAACCGATGGCTAATAAGGCTGATCCTTTGATGTTTGCCAGAAAACCGACAACGGATGGATCGACCGCGAACGTTCAAACGCGCATAAACATACCCGACACACGTTCATGTGCGCGAGCATATTGCAAACGCGGCAAATGCGCAGGTGTGTCGTCGTCTTTAGTATTGACCGTCAAATGTTCTATTTAGGTTAATATAGGTAGGTTTAAATTTTCGATATTATATAAACTATAAATTCGTATAGTAAAATCCCCACACAAAACCCACCTAATATGTAAAAATATATCATATGGGTACAATAATACAATGTAGACGCGATAAGAAGTTTCGGATGCGTGCTTAACCACCACAACCACCCACCAACCAATAAATAATGGTATTTGTACTGCTCGGTCGTCAAGTATTGACATACAATATAATATAACATAAATATTAATTTGAGTTATTCGTTAAATAATTATTTGTGTATATTGAACTAGAACTCCTTATTATTAGGAAAGATGGTAATATAATAATTATTCGAGTAACTGAACAGCTTAATAATATAATAAAATATATTATTTTTACAGGCAGGTTCGAAGCTCAGGTTAGGAAAATAAATGTGCTGCAAAATTTACAGCATCTGCTATCCGCCGAGTGTTTGATCCATTCATAAAAATATGAAAATGATAATTTGCACATTTCTTTTTAATTTGTTTTGATTTTTTTTAAATACTTAATAAATATTAATTTTTATAATATTGCATGAATAAATGAATTCGATTCAAAATGTATTTCTGGAATAATTGTCAAATATTTAAAAATGTATATGAAATAAAAAACATATGTTTAATAAATATTATATTAAAAATTGTAATATTTAGTAAATATTTAATAAATATGTATTTGCCGTATGAGCTAAGAATAGAGAAAAATATTTTTATAATATTCATCCTACGAACGTTGTTGATTAAACTTACTTCAATGACATCACATTAAACTCCTCGCCTCAGGTGGACTGTGGTTATCATACATTTACACATATAGTATACACGAGTATGGAATTTTATCTGGTCGACAGCGGATATTATTGGTCGAATATCAATAACTACGCAAGTGTAATACAACAAAAAGCGTCTTCTAAAAATATGTTTTTCGATTTTCAAATAGGGTTTGTTGAAAAATGGCACGTCCAAAATTTAAATTTCAAACATTATATATATATATTTTTAATCTGTATATGAATATAAAAATAGGGGTTGCCGTTTAAAAATCTAAATTCCTAAAAAATCCTAATTATTAATAATTATAAATAAATAAAAATGATTTTTTAGAACTCAAATCGGGGGTTTTTTCCCCTTTAAAATTTCAGCCGTCTACTGCCAGTAGTTTGGAGAGTCTTTTAGTACTTGGATAACATGTATATGTAACTAAGTACCTACCTATATAATATTATACATACACAATGTTACAGATACCCGATATTCCATAGATTCATCAATAGGTATTAGCTCAGTTGCTAATGCATGTGTCATTGCTTAGGTATGGTTCGAACCTCAGGTTAGGAAAATAAATTTGTTACAAAATTTACAGTGTGTGCGCTATCCATCGAGTAATAGACCCCTTCATGAAAAATATTAATTTACATATTTTTTTTCTTTTTCGTTTTTTTTTTTTTCATTTATTTTGATTTTTTTAAAATATTTAATAAATATTACTTTTTATAATATTGCATGAATAAATGTTTTTGGTTCAAAATATATTTCTGGAATATTTTTAAAATATTTAAAAATGTATATAAAATAAAAATTAAATGTTTAATAAATATTATATTTAAAATTGTAATATTTAGTAAATATTTAATAAATATGTATTTGCTGTATAGATTTAAAATAACGAAAAATATTTTTATAATATTCACCCTAGGAAGCTGTATACGAACGTTGCTGATTAAAATTACTTCAATGATAACACATTAAACCAGGGAGTCAAAACGGGTTTGAACCCGGGGTGAAAACCCGTGTAACCCGCAAAATATTAAAACCGTGTTAAAGCCGAAACCCGTAACCCGGAAAAAGTGATACACGTTTTTTAAACCCGT
>JAIPRL010009682.1:0-17083 GCA_025469235.1 Pemphigus obesinymphae
ATAATATGAGCGATGTTACATATAGCGTCAATAACTTGAACTTTTGTATTTCCGTGAGACTCATTAAAAATATTTTTTAATTAGGAATTCGCTTCAAATACATAGTTTGTGTACATCCGTTAACATCCAAGTCCTTACAAAATTGCAATAATTCATTTTTTTTTTTTTTTTTGGGCTTAATAAAATTTTTATACTTGATATTGTCAATGTAGAAAAAATGATGGAAGCATTTAGTTTATAGTCAATTGTGAAAATTAAACTGAAAAATGTCTTAACATATTCATAAAACAAAAAAACCCACATAATATATTAATTACTTGATCAAATTTTATGCATAGTATTAATATTATTATTTTGTCATCTTTTTCAGAATATAATAAACGCATAAACCGTAAGTGATAAAATATTTAAATATTCCATCATCTAATAATCTTATTCCCATGTAACACTATCCGTAGCGTAGATAATAAAAAGTTATTGGACCTAGTTTTATCTAATTCAAATAATTAATTTATCTTGATTTCCGGGATTATACTCCTTTTGTAAAGAAAATAAGTTTTGTGGTATGGACTGAATGTGTAGAAGGATAAGTATAGGTACTGGTAAATGATATAATAAATAATGCGAATTTTCGGTTGCCGGATTGACGGCTTACTATTAAAATGAAAATACTAAATACTAAATAAAAGTGTACCAGCCAGCAAAGGGATAAAAAATATAATACACAAATATAGTACAATAAAAGTAAATAAATATATATAAAAACCGGCAGTATTGGTGGTAAGCGACGATGTGACAATGACGGTGTTTGCGGTGGTAGACGACTATGAATATGATAGATATGGAAACGGAGACGATGGTGACGGTGATAATGGTGAACACAACACACACAACGAAGAATAAAAATATAAAAAAACGGTTGCAGACACGGTTGCTCGTGCGAGAACGCAGATCGGTCGGCTAAACGTACCGGCCGTTAGTAAGGCACAAAATCACAAAAGTACGAAAAATAGTCTTTCATTCCGGCGGCCTAATTAGCGTTTTTGGTGATTATGTCGAAACACCTTTTGTTAAATCAAATTAATATCATACACCATTAAAAATTATACTGTTTTTCTTACAACCCTGTAGCTACTAAATACTCTGAGTATCCTAATTTTATAAATTATGACTTCAAACATCCATATAAATTTTTGAGTTCTTTAGTACAACGACATTCTCCTAAATCAATGTAAATAATACGATTTCTCTTTTTATGACACTTCACATGTATTAAACAGAATCAAAAATCCTAAATTCTAACTTTGGGTGTCCTAAGGTCTAAATCGTCTCATTATTAAGAAGAAAAACACACATTTGATTTTTATGATCGCTGGTTATTATAAATGTAAAATAATGCTATTATTACTATATGTTTACTCGTACTTTCAACTTATATTATAATCCGCATGGATACAATACAGGGGAGGTACAAGTGGGGATTATTTATATTCATTAATTTTTTTATTAGGTTAGGTAGAAATAATATAAAACGTTTTACTACTTAATATTTGTTTAATTTAAAAAAATTTTTATTCTCTTTTAAATATTTGTATTTCAAAATAAATTTGATTTCGAAACGTTTTAAATTAAGGAAACTAAAAATATTTTTCTTACATAAACTAGTGGAAAGGCTTCTAAATTCATATTTATTATATTACAAACAATTATCGGACATCAGAAAGCAGGCGTAAATTAATTTTCTTCTCATTAGTCAAAATTTCAAAAATATGAAGTGTTCCTTGTAGTTTTTAGACTTAAATTTTTTATTATAAAACTAGTAGTAAACAATATTTTAGAGGTAAACTCATCGGCGTAATTTCAAAAAATATGTTTAAAAATGTTAAAATGTCTTAAAAATGAGGATAAAACTATTATTTTGTTCCTTTGATTACAAGTTTAATATTTAGAAAATGTTGAAACCTCAATGACGTTATCTATGAAATTCTATTATCTACAAATTTTATAATAGATGTTAGAACTCTGAAATCACTTTGAAAGCCCCTTTATTTGTTTTATATAAATTCATTTTTTTGCAAATATCGTGATTACACTACATTAAAAAATAGTATTGACACTGGACTATATTTTAATTAGTCGTACTCAGCAATAATGCCCAGTTCACTACGAACAATATAAAACTTAATTAAAGCATACCGCTTAGTCATAATGATATTAATTACTAATACAGTAATTATGAATTAAATTTAAGATTCTTTTTCCACTCTTCTTCCTATACCAGCTAAGTCTGTTTAGCAACTTTTTGTTTAATTTTATCTCAACACTTTGAACTTTAAAATTGGTAGTGTCTATCTTCGTCCCCTATGCTCCATTGACTTATATAATATCCATCTTTCTACTTTTAATACCTTTCTTCATTAATATCATTCCCATTTTTATGTCCTTTGTTTCTGCTTTAAAAATTGTTTCCATTACTCCTTTCCTATCCTATAGGTAATCCAACAAATATCTCAAACTACAGTCCTATTACCAAACTCTCTTATCTCTCTAAGCTTTTTGAATCCATTTTCCAAAATTCTATTCCTTCCCCTCTCTATCATATTCTCGCAGAAAAACAGCACGGATTTCGACCGGGTCGTTCAACTACGACTTGTAATCTAGTGCTTACTTCATATATTTATGATTCTTCTCGGGGGCCCAAGCAAGGTGATGTAATTTATACAGACTTTTCAAAAGCGTTTGATCGTGTGGACGGTAATCTCATTATTAAATCCTTAAACTTTCTAGGCATTGGCAATCCATTACTCGCTTAGATAAGCTCATATAAATCTAACTGCCATCTGTATGCCTCTGTCCATAATTCGTCCACATCTGCCTTTATTCCATCTTCCGGTGTGCCACAAGGAGCTGTACTTTCCTCTCTGCTCTTTGCCTTTTTGTAAATTCAGCCCCATTAGTTCTTCATTAGGCCAAAATCCTCATAGTTGCATAATGATATCAAATTTTTTCTACGAATAAATTCTATTTCTCATTGTCATCTTTTCCAACAAAATCTAAACAACTTGGTGGTATGAGAAGAGTCCCTAGATCTCTCCCTGCATATTTCAAAATGTTCTGTGTTTTCCTTTTTCCGCTCTCACTCCCGGATTTATTTTCCTTACGACATTTATAATAACCCTGTTAAACCCCCAGGCGACTTCATCCGTCATCTATATTTTACGTTCTCCCGAGACCTTCCCACAGTTAAGCACATTGAAAACTTTTGTTGCAAGGCGTTTACGATTTTTGGCTTTGTCTTTCTATCCTCTTCTGAAATCCACAATATATTCCCCCTCAAATCACTATATTGTGCCCTAGTTCATCCTGTACTTGAATATAGCAGTATTCTTTGTGATCCTTCCACCGCTTGTGCCTGTGCTGCAGTTAAGAATGTTCAGAAATAATTCTTTGTATTGCAGCTCATAGACCCAATATCCCTCATCCTCCTCACAATTACACATCTGTTATATATGCTTTTAATATTTCATCAATAGCCGACCGTCGGCATATGTCTAATCTATCTTTTCTGTCCAATCATCTTTCCGCCAAAATTGATTTTCCATTACTCTTATCCGTAATAAATTTAAGTGTCCCTTCCCCCACCACTCGTTGTTCTATCCCTTTCCATTATCCTCGCTCTTGTTCTAATTTCCTTGACAACTAACCTATCGTCCGTCATATGTGAACAGCAAATAACGACTATTCTTTCCTTTGTAAATTATAATAATAATGATAAATAAAATTACTTATATGTAAATATCTTTATCGCCTACTCACAATATTTGCATGAAGTTACTGTTATAATTGTACATTATCTTGTTATTTTTGGGCTTGTACTGTTTGTATTATTAAATAAATATACTAAGATTATTATCATCAACATGATATTCTTATTCGTTACATATTTTAAAAGGAAAAAGATGTAACAAAATTAGCATTTGGGTGATATACACGGTTAGTATCAAATAACAGAAGTGGTGTGGATTATCTAGCGGCCATCGTCCAATTATTGTATATTTTATATTTACATTATTATTACGATTTGTGACGTTCAGAATGAAAGAATATATATTATATTTTTACGTTTGCATTTTTATTTATAATAATAAAGTCTTCAATATAGTCGGTACTTTAAACTGATCCTTTTTCGATTTTTCTAGTAGTTCACTTAAGTCTGATGGAGAATACAGTTCCCAATATAGGCAATTCTTTATGGATGGTATATCTTATATTATACGTAGACCAACATTTATGTGTATAGGCGGTGTTGTTATGTTTATAACATTCTGTTTAAACGTCAGACAAAAGAATATTGATTTTTTTAAAATCATTTAAAGCTCCTGTTATAGACATCATTATGTATTTCTACTTCTAACTACCACTTATTATTTTAATCATAACTACATAATAAACAATTCCAAAAAATATAAATCTGAAAACAAATAATTTATTTGAATTAATATAATTAATGTTGATAATTGAACAAATATTTTACAACTTATTCTTATTATCATTTACACATATCTCATCAGGGAATTAATATCATGAAAATTTATGTAAATTTTTATATGTTGAATTTTCGATGAAGATACGTTCCTGAAACAATCGTGTTGATGTCAATATTCTATTACATTTTTCTTTTGTTTAACAGTAGGTAACTAGATGAATATACATATTGATCTTGGCATTGATATTTCGAAGGCCTCCACTAAATCATAAGATAATCGTGGGGCTTGATGAACTTTTATTAGCATCATCACACATCTCATTTGAGAATCATTTTTCATCTATAGCTGATGGAACATTATTTATAAGTTTAAAATAATATGAGCGATGTTACATATAGCGTCAATAACTTGAACTTTTGTATTTCCGTGAGACTCATTAAAAATATTTTTTAATTAGGAATTCGCTTCAAATACATAGTTTGTGTACATCCGTTAACATCAAAGTCCTTACAAAATTGCAATAATTCATTTTTTTTTGGTCAATGAAGTTTTTATACTTGATATAATCAATATAAAAGACTTGATGGATACACTTAGTTTATAGTCAATTGTAAATATCAGCCTGAAACAAATTTGAACATATTTCATAAAACAAAAAACCCACATAATATAGTGATTACTTGATCAAATTTTATGCATAGTATTATTATTATTATTTTGTCATCTTTTTCAGAATATAATCAATACATAAACGGTAAGTAATAAAATATTTAAATTTTTAATCATCTTATAATCTTATTCCCATGTAACACTACCCGTAGTGTTGATATTAATTATATATTGGGTCAGTTTTTTCTAATTCAATTAATTTATCTATTTCCCGGGGTGAAACTCCTTTTGTTAAATCAAATTCCTATGATCCACCATTAAACATTAGAATGATTCTCCTTACAACCCTGAAACAACTAAATACTCCGAGTATCGTGATTTTGAACTTATAACTACAATCATGCATATACATTTTTTGAGTCCTTTACTAATACGGTATTCTCTTAAATAATTGTAAATAATGTGGTTACTAATTTTTATGATACTGCCTACAAAAATCAATAAATCCTGAATCCTAAAAATGTATTCTTTTTTAAATATTTGTATTTCAAAATAAACTCGATTTCAAAACGTATTAAATTAAGAAAACAAAAAATATATTCCTTACATAAACTAGAAAAAAAGACTTATAAAGTCATACATATTATATTCAAATCAATAATTGGACATCAGGAAGTAGACGTTAACTAATTCTCTGCTTATTAGTCAAAAACAAAAAAATACGGATTGTTACAACGTCTTAAGAGGACGTCATACTGAAGATATTTAACGGTAAAATCATGTTTATTAAAACATATGAGATGGCATTTTAAAATCATTTTAGAGTTATATTTCTTATTTTATAAATTATTGTAAACAACATTTTGGATATAATTTCACCGACGTTATTTTAAATAATATGTTTAAAAAAAGTTACATTATCTTAAAAATTATGGGAAAAATAGTATTTTTTCCTTCGATAACGATTTGAATATTTAGAAAATTTTAATATCCCAATGTGGTTTTTTCTGAGCTTTTATAATGTACTTATATTACGATTGATGTTATAACTTTAAAATCACTTTGAAAAGCGATTTTATTTATTTTGTGCAAATGTATTTTTAAACAAATATCGTGATTACAACATAATAAAATATTGTACTCACACGGGACTATTTTTAATTACTTTTAAATTATATTAAAATTAGTACAAGTAGAATTAGTATAACAGTAGAATCGTTTTTCTTCTAAAGCTGATAGAACATTATTAAAAGTTTTAAAATTATATGAATGATGTCACACCTAGCGTCAATAACTTGAACATGTGTAATTCTATGAGACTCATTGAAAATATTTGTTAATAATAAAAAAAAAGTAAAAAATATGAATTCACTTCAAATACATAGTTTTTGAACATCCATTAATAGCTAAATCTTTACAAAATTGCAATAAATCAATTTTTTTGGGAGTCAATGAAGTGTTTATACTTGATATTGTCTATATAGAAAATATGATGGTTGCACTTAGTTTATAGTCAATTGAAAAAATCAGTCTGAAACAAATTAAACTTATTTCAAAACAAAAAACCCTTACCATATATTGATCCCTTGATCATATTTCATGCATAGTATTAATATTATTATTTGTCATTAATTATAGAAAATATTTTATTCAATAATCGTAAGTGATAAAATATTTA
Source organism: Pemphigus obesinymphae (assembly GCA_025469235.1). Taxonomy (NCBI): domain Eukaryota; kingdom Metazoa; phylum Arthropoda; class Insecta; order Hemiptera; family Aphididae; genus Pemphigus; species Pemphigus obesinymphae. Next base: position 6,775 of record JAIPRL010009682.1, read on the forward strand.
AACCAAACTTCTAAAAATGTAACAACCAAATCCAATACTACCTATCCGAATCACTTAGATATTTTTTGAAATATGTTATAACCTAAATAAAGACTAGTCATTCCCTAAACCATAAATCTTGAACATTAAACATCTACCAACCCTATTGAGTTTGCCAACTTGTTCTCTTAAAACTTTTCGTTGGACTATAATCAAACAACAGCTTCTAACTCCTAGACTATACAACCAAATTTAGCGTTTAACTTCTCTTATTCCTCTTCTTTTTACCTTCATGTTGTAATTTCCACTGAGACTCTAATTAATAATCAATCCAAAGATCTTAATGGTATTTCTGCACGCCACCTCTATAAATTCCAATATTTCTTGACGTTCCACACCTCTAACTATTCCGAAACGCTTTCGATATTGGTATATTTTTGGACGTTTGGAAAATATGTTCCATTGCTACTGTTCTAAAATCTGGAGACCCATCTGTGGTTACAAAATATCACTTAATAATTACAACTACTCAAAACTTATATATATTTGGGTTGTGTTCCATTAGCAATTGAAAATATTTTTTATAATTTAGGTATTTAAATTTAAGTATTTATATAATCAAATTATATTGTAATCATTAATGACTTAGTTTTTCAAAAACTATCTATATATTATAACATAAATCATTGGAATATAATTTAAAAAAACTTTAAATTATTGTAAGCCTACAACATCCTTTTTGGTTAGGTCAAAATTAGGTCAAAATTATAAAATCTGTAGAAACAAATAAACAAAGGATAAAAATTATTTAATTATATAAAATAATAAGATTTACTTAATTATTACTAGGACAACCATAATGAAACTTTTTATATACCTAGTCTGAAGAATAGACAAAGTCAGAAAATTGATAACAGTGGAATGTATTATTATAAAAAAATTAATCTTTGTATCTGAAAGAATTAACGCGACTATTGCAGTGTTGTTATTTCAATATGCGATTTCATATTAATATTTTATTACCGATTACTATCATATAGATGTATATCTAATATAAGCTATAGCAATAATTTTCTAATTTTTTACATCTACATAGTATATAGAAATAAAGAGACATCTACTATTTGGAGTCTCACAAATCAAATTCGTATAAACTATTATTTTATTTGAATTTGACGTACATAAGTTCAAAATAAAATACTTATACTAATTACAATTCTTTATTGTATAATTTTTCAAAGGTTAAATATTGATTAATATTTAAATTAAATTACAATTTAGGTATTCAGCGTAAGTATGTTAAAATATTTTTAAATAACTTTATATATATATATATACATATATTGATAAATATATTTATACACATAAATATATCGTTTCCTAATGAAAATGTTTTTTTTCATAATGTGAATTTTCTACATCAAATCAGATATTTAAGCTTTCACTTTTCCCATAACCTTACTAATCTTGGCCTATTGTACAACGCTATAAGTGATCACAAATTTATATTCGAAATCTAAACCCCGAAATCATATATTTAATGTTTATAATTATAATCATTATGCTATAGTACCAAGCATTGGGTTTATGTTTCTAGACACGTATTTTTAATGAAAATAATTGACACATATTAAATACATTTCAAATATTTCTGATTTTTATTATAGAAGCTCATAGTTTATTTTTAACATACTTTTCTTTAATACTAAAACATTTTGAATATTTTATATACTTTATAAATAGAATATTATATTTTAAAAGTTTTATATTATAGTTTAAGAGTTTCTACATATTCCACAATAATGTAAAATTAAATACAGGACTAAAAATTGGTCATTAAATGATTTTAGACCTTTGGTCATTAAACTAGGAATAAATAACTATAGATATACTAAGCTCAAAGTCAAGGACTCATAGTCAGCCAGAATTAAATTTACAGATCAATACCAATCTACTACTAGGCAAACTGAGTTGAGAAAACTGCTTAATCTACGAAGTCAATAAATAACTCCAATGAGGACATATTATTGCAATGTTTTAATAAGTCAATATACGGTGCAATTAATACAACTACCAAATTATTATACGATTTGGCTCAATATGTATATTAAATTTATTTACTAAAGATTATTATAATATAAGGATAAGTCTTAACTATATCGGATATATATTTGTATATTTTAATCAAACTTAAGTATTTTCTTTTGTGAAAAATGATGATGTAATTGTGTATTGAGTATTTAATAGATGTACTTTGTTTATAGTCAATTGTGAAAATCAGCCTGCAACAAATTTTAACATATTTCAAAAACAAAAAATCCATATAATAATATGATGAACCCTTAATTAATTTTCATACATAGTATTAATATTATTAATTTTTCTTTAATTATAGATAATTTAAACATCACCCCTTGTAAGTGATAAAATATTTAAATATTGGATCAGCTAATTAACTTATTCCAATATAACACTATCCCTATTGTCGATAATAATTCATTGGACCTAGTTTTCTCTAATTCAAATAATTAATTATTTTGACCAATTTTCATGCATAGTATTAATATAATTCATTTGTTGTTAATTGCAGCTTATCTCTACGGAAATAATCGTAAGTGATAAAATATTTAAATGTTCGATCATTTAATGAACATATTCCAATGCAACACTATCCCTATGGTCGATAATAATACTTTATTATTCCTAGTTTTATCTAATTCAAATAATTTATCTGTTTCCTTGGCTTACACTCCTTTTGTTTAATCAGATTCCCATCACCCACCATTAAAAATTATACTGTTTTACCTTACAACTGTTATATACCCTACAAATCATATACCTAGATATTTCTTTCTGAAACGAAATAGAAAATATTTAAAATCGTAATTGTGACACACCGTAGTTAGGCCATATGGATCACCCCATGCCGAGTCGTTATACTTAGACATTGTAAACTAAAAACCAAAATAGTAATCGTGAGAAAATTAGCCATATGGACGGGCCCCATGCCGAGATGCGTACTTACATATAACTTTGTACACGTAGCTATATTTAGAAACAAAAATGACAAGTAGTCCAAATAAAACCAGCATCTAGTAACTATTCCTAGTGCCGGCCCGAGTCTAGACGGGGGGAGAGCAGGTGAAATGGAAAATCATACGAACCACACGTAGTACATCTGCAAGTCGGAATACATAGAGGGTGTACAACAGTTAGAAAAACCAACGACGATACGTAATAGAGTGAGCAAGTAGTATAATACAAATGTGCTTACGAAAAAGACATCCGATAACTAAATAATTCTTATAAACAACGACTACATGTGGGCCAATGAATTCAGTCCTGCCTTAAGACGAAAAATTGTGAGAACGGACCCCAAGTAGAGAGGTCACAAGGGGTCATTCCTATATAACTGGGTCCCCGACCACTAAAATTTCAGACGACCTAGAACTAGCGATTGCGACGCATACTCCACACCGGTGGATCCTCTATATTTTTACGTATAACATCTCTCCGGGACTTAGTTATTTTCAAGTATTTAATTTGAACTTAATCGATTTTTGTAATATTTTATGTTTTGGACTTAGAATAATTTCTATTATTTTAAGTTCTTTGAATTACTGTGATCGTTTAATAAATATTTTGAACGTACAATAACAATAATATATTCATCGACGAAAAATTTGGTGTTTGACTTAATTTATTTCAATTAACTTCAAAAAAAACTGTTGATGATCGAGTACCCTTCTGAGGTTCAAGGGCACGCACGCAACACAACCCTGAAGCTACTAAATACTCTGAGTATCCTAATTTCATAAATTATGACTACAGACATCCATATTAATTTTTTGAGTTCTTTAGTACAAAGACATTCCCTCAAATCAATGTAACTCTTTTTTATGATACTCCATATGTATTAAACGGAATTAAAAAATCCTAAATTCCCACTTTAATTGTCCTTTGGTCTAAATTGTCTCATTATTAAGAAGAAGAACACACATTTGATTTTTATGATCGCTGGTTATTATAAATGTAAAATAATGCTATTATTACTATATGTTTGCTCGTACTTTGAACTTGGATTACAACCTGCATGGATCCAATACAGGGAATGTAAAAGCGGAGATTATTTATAATCATTAATCTTTTTTTTAGGTTAGGTAGAAAAAATATAAAACTTTGTATTAGGTACAATATTTATTTAATTTTAAAAAATTTTTATTCTTTTTTAAATATTTGTATTTCAAAATAGTCTTGAAATTGAAACGTATTAAATTCAGAATACTAAATATATCTTTCTTACATAACCTAAAAAAAAAACTTATCAATTCATATTTATTATATTCGAAACAATTATTGGACTTTAGAAAGCAGGCGTATACTAATTTTCTTCTAATTAGTCAAAAATAAAAAAATACAAGGTGTTCCTTGTAGTTTTTAGAATTAAAATATTTATTATAGAAATTAATAGAAAACAATATTTTGGAGATAACCTCATCGGCGTATTTTCAAATAATAATGTCTTAAAAAGGAGATGAAAAATAATATTTTCTTCCTTCGATTACGAGCTTAATATTTAGAAAATTTTAAAACTCCAAGGAGTTTACCTCTGAAATTTTATCACCTACAAATTTTATAATACATGTTAAAGCTCTAAAATCACTTAGAAAAGTCTATTCTTTTGTTTTGTGTAAACGTACTTTTAAACAAATACCATGATTACTCCACAATAAAAAGTTGTACTGACTGGGACTATGTTTCAATTAGTTATACTCTGCAATATTTTCCGGATGAATATGAATAATATGAAATTAAAATATACAATACCACTTATCTATAAGCATATTAATTACTAACACAGTAATTATAAATTACATTTAAGATTATTGTCATCAACATAATATTCTTATTATTAACATTTTTCAATTATTTATTCAAACATTTCAATGTTATAAACATTTAATATCAAATAACAGAAGTGGTATGGATTGTCTAGCGGCCATCGTCCAATTACTGTATATTTTATATTTTCATTATTATTACAATTTGTGACATTAAGAATGAATGAATATATTACATTTTTACGTTTGCATTTTTATTTATAATAATAAAGTTTTCAACATAGTCGGTACTTTAAACTGATCATTTTTCGATTTTTCTAGTAGTTCACTTAAGTCTGTTGGAGCATATAATTCCCGATATAGGCAATTCTTTATGTATGGTATATCTTATGTTATACGTAGACCAACGTTTATGTATATAGGCAGTGTTGTTATGTTTATAACATTCTGTTTTAAACGTCAGACAAAAATATATTGATTTTGTTTAAATCATTTAAAGCTCCTGTTTTAGACATCATTATCTATATCCCGACTTCCATTTATTATTTTAATCGTAGCTGCATAATAAACAATTCCATAGGAAACAATACCAAAAAATATAAATCTGAAGCAAATAATTTATATGAAGTATTATTATTAATATAATTAATGTTAATAATTAAACATATATTTTACAACTACGACCTATTATCATTTATACATAACTCATCAGGGAATTCATTTCATGAAAATGTATGTGAATTAGTATATGCTTCATTTTCGACGAAGAGACGGTCCTGAAATAATCTGAAATAAAAAAAATGAAATAATATTGATGTCAATATTCTATTGCATTTTTCTTCTGTTCAACAGTGGGTAACTAGATGAATATACCTATTGATCTTGGCATTCATATTTCGAAGGCATTTACGAAATCATGAGATAATCGCAAAGTTCGATAAATTGTATTAGCATTATCACACATCTCATTTGCAAAATTTTTTTCTTTTATAACTGATGGAACATTATATAAAAGTTTTAAAATAATATGAGTGATTTCAAATCTAGCATCAATAACTTGAACATTTGGAATTCCGTAAGACTAATTAAATATATTTTTTAAATGGGAATTTGTTCAAATACATAGTTTGTGTACATCCATTAACAGCCAAGTCCTTACTAAATTGCATTAAATAATTTTTTTGGGGGTCAATGAAGTTTTTATACTTGATATTGTGAATATATAAAATTTAACGAATGCACTAGGTTTATAGTAAATTGTAAATATCAGCCTGAAACAAATTTAAACTTAGTTCAAAAAACAAAAGCCCACATAATATATTGACTCATTGATCAAATTTTATGCATAGTATTAATATTATTATTTTGTCATCTATTTCAGAATATAATAGCCTCTCATCCGGTATGTGATAAAATATTTAAATATTAGATCTGCTAATGAACTTATTCCAATGTAACCCTATCCAATACAGGGAATGTAAAAGCGGAGATTATTTATAATCATTAATCTTTTTATTAGGTTAGGTAGAAAAAAATATAAAACTTAGTATTAGGTACTTAATATTTATTTAATTTTAAAAATTTGTTATTCTTTTTTAAATATTTGTATTTCAAAATAATCTTGAAATCGAAACGTATTAAATTAAGAATACTAAAAATATTTTTCTTACATAACCTAGAAAAAAGGCTTATAAATTTATATTTATTATATTCGAAACAATTATCAGACATCAGGGATTAGATGTAAACTAATATTCTGCTCATAAGTCAAAAACATAAAAATACGGGGTATTCCAACGGCTTAAGAGGACGGTGTACTGAAGATTTTTAACGGTAATGACATGTTTACCAAACAAATGAGATGGTATTTTAAAATAATTTTAGAGATAAAATACTTATTATATAATTTATTGTAAACAACATTTTAGATATAATCTCATCGCCGTTATTTCAAACAATATGTTTAAAAAAAGTAACATTGTCTTAAAAATTAGGGGAAAAATACTATTTTGTTCCTTCGATTAGGAGCTTAATATTTAGAAAATTATAAAATCCCAATGAGGTTTTCTCTGAAATTTTATCATCTACAAATTTTATAATAGGTGTTATAACTTTAAAATCATTTTGAAAAGCCATTTTATTTGTTTTGTACAAATGTATTTTAAAATAAATATCGTGATTACACCACAATAAAAAATGTACTAACACGGGACTATTTTAATTGCTTTTAAATTATATTAAAATTGTTTTGATTGTTAGAATTTTATTTTTCTTAATATATCTAAAAACATTGCTTATACAAAACCCCTTAAAAATAAGGTGTGCGACATACACTTTAAAGGAAATTACCAACATTTGTTATATTTTACAGAAACTTCAAATTAATACTGAATATTAATTATAGCACAATATTAACGTGATAAAAATTTCAAATCTTTTGACTACATTTCAAAAATGTATAAAAATATTGATGCTTTAATATTATATGTATGTATACACTCTTTCTTTAAAGAGTCGAAAAGGAGATTTCAAGTATAGATTTTTTATGTTTGTATCTTTTATAGAGTTAATTTTTCATTTATTAGTTTCCTTAAGTGTAATAGAAAACCGCCAAAAATATGCAAAATATTTTAAATTGGAAAACAATATTATTCCGAATTCTTTCAGAATCATCTTATACTTTTAAATAAAAATTATAACCAAGACCAATGCGATCATGGATCAAACTGTTTGTATTATTGCCTAAATAACATTATAATTAAAGAAGTATAGTAAGTAAATGAAATAGTATAATTTGTTTTTTGGGGATGGATTGACATTTTTTTCTCATAAAAATGGGCCCCTAATAATAACTAAACCCTCCTATTTACAAATCCTGTCTGTACAACTGAAATAATTATATACTAAAATATGTTTTTCCTAATATTTATGACTATACTATTATAAATTATAATATTATAATATTATAAATTAATCTCGGAATAATAATCCCCAAGTCTTAATATAATATAATATCAGTGGACATTTTAATGATTTCAATATACTATCAACAGTTTCATTTTCATCTTTTTTTAAAGTATTATATAATTTTAATCCATCATGGCCTAACAGATTCAACAACCTAGCTACTTGTACATCGTTGTCTTTTTTATTTGTCTCTGTTACCTTGAAATAAATTCGAACTTCTTGTTCAAACGTTTTATAATTTTCTGCCAAGTTACCGTCTAAGCACAAACTAGATGGTCTATTAAATTCTAGTGCCATTGTTTCTTAATCTTCTTTTATCTCGACAATCCCGATTATATGGTTCGATCACAACTGCGCCATGTTATATTATGTTGAGTTGTATAATAATTACAAAATATACACTTACATAATTGAATCTTAATATATTAAAATTAATTACAAACAACTGATGAAGACGCGTACAACATTAATAACGAACATATTTGTGCGACTGTGTAAGCGTGTGTTTTATCACAATGTGTTATCAATATATTTTATTATCATAATATATTTTATTATCACAGTTATTGTATTCTGAAGACATGTTTTGGCACATAAGTCTTGTACTTCGAGGTTAAAGTGGTCGGTTAGTGCGTACGGTACACCGGCTTACCCAAATACGCCATTCGACTCGGTCGGGAGAAAGTGTACGTATGAATATATATAAACAAAGACGAGCGAAGTGCATAAAATGATTTTATAGTAGAAACGAGACGAAACGATAAATCGATAATTACGCAACAAATGAAATGGTCCATGTCGGGAAACACGCGGAAAGTTTATGGCGAACGCGTGGAAAAGAAGACGTCCGCGAGGTCGTCGGCGTAGAGCAAGAGACCGCAAGTTCTGAGGTGCACTGAGGTGCGCGTTGTATATCGGTTGGAACAAGGTACATATTATTTATATAAATAAATCACAAAAATAATAAAATATAATAATTTATTATTTTACATAAAAAAAAAAAAATGGTAAATACGTGTTTACAAAATCATATTTTTGCGGAATTGAATTGTATCATTTATTATATACATCATATACCCAATAAATGTAAAAATAATTGTCCATTCAACAGTTACAAAACTTTCCCTCGTTTTTTTTTTTTTTAAACAAATATTGCCTAAAACTAGCAATTTCATAGATGCAAAGTTACTGTGGGGCAAGCACGACATGCACGTGGACTTAAAATTAACATCATTGTAAAACCACTAACTCCCTGGCCGCTATACGCTCAGAATCTAAAATACTTTTTTTCCGTCGCTTTTTAAAATATAGTAAAGTAATGTACGACTAACGTTATATTAAGATTTTTCAGGTCTTAAATCTGATTTTACCAACCATTTGGACTTAAATACCTCAAAATTGATATATTTGTTGAAAAAATTGAAATGGCTATAAAAAAAAAAAAAAAATCGTAAATACGGATTTTCGAGATTTTTTGATATTAATCAGAATAACGTATTTTTAACGTTGAATAAAATTTTCAGATCATAAAACCCAAAATCATCCCATTCAAAACTTGGAAACATCGAAAACTAAAATGTCTATAAATAGCTCAAAATTGTAAAAAAATTTTAAAAATTTTAATCATCGTGATTTATATTACTAAATTCAATATTCGATGTAAATTTCAAGATTTTAAAGTCATTATTTTCGAAATCACGATAAGAACCTGGTGAGCTTGTAAAGATCGGAGCACTCCTTCTGGTAGAAAAAGCGTTAACAGAAAAATAAAAAAAAATAAAGTAAAAAGTAAACATCATTGTAAAAGCACTAGGCTCAGAATCAAAAATGTAAATTGTAAATGTTATATGATATTAGTTTTGCATTATACTTTCAATATCGGAATACTGTGCAAGTTTTAGATTTCTTTTTTTGTCAGACAACACAATAAATTACAATCATTTTTTCAACATGAAACATAAACAAAAAACGAGACAATATACATTATTACGGAAAACGTTAATGAGGAAAAAAAATTTAGCTTCCATAAAATTCACGATTGCACTACGCCCATAATATTATCAAATTGAATGTATGGTTGAGATTAAAAATGATATATTTCTATATATTATATAATATTATACGGTCTGTGGTAAAATGTACGAAACCTACGAGATTCGATCGACAAAAAACTAGAAAATTACTCTGTATCTACAAAAAATTTCGTCATATTTTATACTCTCGATTGTACGTATTACATATTGTATTTTCTCTAACCGAAACATTTTTTCCAGGTAGACTGTCGGTGAATATATTTTTCTTTTTTATCAGAGATTTTTCGATTGAGAAAAGCGAGAAAAAGAAAAACACGGGTATACATACCAGCGGTGATTATTCATAAACATATATATATATATATATAGGTACTACCACTGGGCAGTGGCGTAATTAAGGCTAGGTCATGGGGGGGGGGGGATAAACAATTTTTCATAATAATAAAATACATAATTTGTTTTTAAGTAAATATAATAATTGATATTTAT